>MJUU01070675.1:0-46689 GCA_002080025.1 Modiolus philippinarum
TGCGATAAGGAGGGTCGCTGCCTAACTTTATCTGCATATGAAGAAGTTGAAGAAGTATATGTCATCGAACACGACGTACAGATTTAAGACACGTGCTGTCACGTTTATTTTAGGAGACAGAAGACCTTTCTCAGATGCAGTAACTTCACTGACGACGGACTGCATAAGGCAGCATCACCTTGGTTCCTGTGATACATACAGGATAGCTCCTCAGATCGCCGTGCCATCAAGGTCCAGACTGCAGACATTCTTCTGTTCAAGTTGGCCACGCAGAAGAAATCTGCCATAGATCGGTTATCCGAATAGGATATTGATGCTTTGCCAATCTCCCAGCCCGTGATTGACCGCCTGTTCACCACATCAAAAATTTTGCCGTTCATGGAGCCATTGAATAAAAGCCTTTTCTACGCCGTACGGAATAGCTTAAGTTGTTTGCAAAAGATAGCATATAGTCAACATCATCATTTCTGCTTCGACCGAGCAATGCAACATTCCTCTGTAAAAAATACATTTTGATTCAGTACCTCTTTTTATATTTATTATTATCGTTTATAGTGTTGCTACTCCATAATGTTGCCTCTCCATTCTCATTATAATATAAATCTACATCTCCATTTCTTCTGCAGTGCCACGGTCTTCGTGATTTGTTTTTTCATCTTTTTTCGCGTTTTTATTTTATTATTGTAGTCTTTATTGTTGATCTGCTTGGTGATCAGGACCGCAAATTTGCGAACCAGGGGTCAACGACAAAGTTCCAGTTTTTTTTTTTTTTAAATAATCGCTTTATCTTGATTCATTCAAAGAAAGCAGTGTTTCGGGTATTGATTCAGTGAAAGCAATATTGCAAGAACAAGTTAACATTCAAAACTTTTAGAAGAAGAGAAATTAAACTGGATGAGAAAACCGGGAAAAAGAGTTTCAATTCCAGCTGCCAAAGGGGACAAATGGGGAGATGATGTTTTACGTGAACTTCAGCCATATTTCAGCTTTATTGTGGCGAAAACTTTTACGTATATTGAACAATTATAAATACTAGTATATAAAATATCAATATAAAATCATAAAGCTAAGTAAATCAAGAGTGTAAAATATAAAAACAAAATAGGAGAAATGTCAGTTTAAATGTTAAAATATTAGAACTTTAAAATCTTACTAAATAAATTGATTGCTTTTAAAAATTGAACGATTTTGTCGCCAACGATGTTTGTAAATAGGGCAATCTGCATAATAAAAATCACACCTAATATCGGCAACATCTACACATTCAATAATAAACAGCTGCGCCAAGAGCGCATGATACACCCGTCCCCACTTTAGAGAAAACTGAAAATCAAAGTGTAGACACAAATTGAAAGCGCATGATACACCCGTCCCCACTTTAGAGAAAACTGAAAATCAAAGTGTAGACACAAATTGAAATTTCATACTATTTTTTACATAATCAAAGTCCTATAACTCTGCAACGAAAAATCCTTCCACTAAAAAAAAACGATAGGGAGCTTTCTTCGTCATATCCAGCAATCTTGCAAAGTTTCAAGAAAAAATTAATAAAACGTTCTCTAGCTAGAATATGACGTGTGTACGGAAATGGTATTTCATGTTTTTTTTTAAATAATCAAAGTCTCATAACTGTGAAACGAAAAGTATATTGACAAAATAAAATGATAAGGAGCTTCCTCTTGTCATACCCAACAATCCTGCAAAGTTTCAAGAAAAATGTTCAAACTGTTCTCTAGTTCGAGTCCGACATGTGGACGAAAATTGCAATTTCAAGCTCTTCTGAAATAATCAAAGTCCCATAACTCTTGAACGAAAAATCCAACGACAAAATAAAACGATAGAGAGCTTTCTGCCGTCATACCCAACAATCCTGCAAAGTTTCAAGAAAAATATTCAAAGCGTTCTCTAGTTAGAGTACGACTTGTGGACGGACGGACGGACTCCGGTTTACCATAATACGTCCCGTCAAAGACGGGCGTATAAAACATGTTGGATTGTATAAGGACAATTGCATTGAATACATTCAGGTCGGTCATCAATGTTAAGTATAAAACTGTCGTTCTAGTGTGTTCTATACGACATCGGTAACTTTGGGAACCAGTGCTTGACGTATGTTCACTCCCGTGCCCTGTCATCCCATACTACATTTGGTCATATGACCAACCATACCACCAGCAGCTTGGCCAATATAAAACCCGTGAAGATCTTTATCAATGATCTTTCATTGATGGTTTTTGTAGCCAAGCGTGATATACTCCCTCTGGAGGATTGGGTTTGGGATTACGGTGTCACCAGGTACGAGGACGAATCCCTAGCATTCCCCTATTTCCTAATTTGCCTTCGTGTTATGGAATGGGACATTCATACCTCCTTTGTGTTATGAAACGGGGCATTCATACCTTAAAATTAGTGCTTAGAAATTTATTAGTGCTATCGTTGGGGTCTATTATAGGGGATCTCTAAAAGGCAACTAGTGTTGTAATCATGGACCCTATATTTTCCTTGGGGGTCTCTGATAGGTTGGTGCCTTAATGTTGTAATCCGGGGTACTAGCCTAGCTCGCGGTTGGGGATTTCTTCAGCAGCGTAATGCCTTAGTATTGTAATCATGAACATATATCTCACACAATTAGATCATACAATATAGTATGGCAGTTATTGATTTTCTTTGGCAGGGGAATGCCTTGGCGTTGTATTCCTAGGCGTTTATTTGATATATTGTATATAATCTAGATAGATTGATTGAATATTGTTTAACGTTTACTGAGCAATATTTCAGCTATATCAAATCGCGAACATGTTTGTTAATAAATAATCATTTTGGGGTATGGAAAGGATGGGACGGGAAATTCTGACTGCCACTGGAAAAGTAGGGCGAAATCGAAAGGGGCGGGGAATTTAGCCTTGTAGCCGATCACCTACGGACCACTTAAAAAGAGCTTGCTACAAGGGTTCTTTAACGTGCAAGGAAGCCTGGCATTTTTTCGAACACGTGGACCTGAGTTTACATCCGATCCGAAAGATGGGTTGTGTACTTATTATCCCGCACAACCACGGAATGGGTCCTATTTCTATATCCCGGGGTTCCCTCGGGGTCAGCCCCGTTTAGGAGGGGTCATACCCCGGAAGCCGGAGATACTAGGTTCTATTTCTATACCCCGGGGTTCCCTCAGGGGAAATAATCTAGATATTATACATCGTAAGTTGATTAATCTAACTGATTGACTGTTGTTTAACGCCAACTTCAGCAATATTTCAGCTATATCGTGGCGTGAACTGTTGATAATATTATGAATATATAACTAAAACAGTCATATAAAACGTATGGCTATGTAAAGATAAAACAACTTCTGAAAGATAAAATCGTACGATAAACAATTTAAGATAAATAGATCAGATTTGATGAAATTTAAAATTGGATAACTTATATTTTACTATACACTTTGGCCAAATGAGCTTAAATATAGACAGGGTCGTTTTTCTACAATGTTTGGCTAAACTGGTTCGCGATCAGGCTTTCCGTATTATGGCCGGCTACCCAATATACGGGGCGTTCACCTATCCATAGCCTTGGCACGCACCTGGCAGCTCTTATAGCTGCAGCCCATTAACCTGGTTTAGGTGTCGGAAACCGGTCTTGTGTGCGAGTGATTTAATCAATTGTAACATGAATTCGGGTATAAATTGCATTTCGAGGCGAACTGTATATATTATGACCCTTTCAGTCTGAAGAAGATAGTTTGTTTTTTTTTTCAGCTTGATAACGTTTCTTTTATTTTTAATGTCTGTACCATTATTTTTGGAAAATGTAGTTTCTAAAAATGTATTGCGACACTAATTCAAAATCTTGTTCTACATAATCGAAACGTAAACGTAAAAAGGAATATGGAGTTAAAAAATAATACCAAGTTATCACATTTGTTTCTTTCAGAATGTATGTATAACAAATAGATTCTGCATATCCATTTCGACACATTATGTCTCCAGTGCAGATCAAAACCATTTTGCTTTATACAAGACAAAATAAACGTGAAAAATATTAAAAACATAAATGAAGAAACTGTTGCAATACTAGAAACTCGTTTGAGATTGATCTATTTAAATCTTACTGAACAAATTGATTGCTAATATTTAGTGGACCATTAATAAAAAAAATTGTATAGGATGATGAGATGTAATTGTTCTGTTGTTTAGAAACAGACATTGGAATTCTATTGTCTATTATTATTTATTTGCTTTTTCTGTATTAAAACTTAATTGGTATTTTGTAAATGCATGGAAACGCACTCCAATGGAATGTTTATTCTAACTTATAAATTGACCCCTATCATAAAATGAAGCCCATTAGCTATCTTTATAAGAAATCCAACATGAATGAGAAATAATTTTCAAAATAAATAATCACAATTGACATTGGGGCAACACTTTGTCCAATCAAATTTTGCCAGGCATATTATAAATTCCAGCGTCACACAATACTCAACTTTCTCAAAATGACAGGATTGCTGTCCTTCGGTATCATCAAATCAAATTATAATTACAATCAAATCATGTATAAAAGAGCTCAACTTGCAGAATAAGAAGAAAGATTTTGCAGAGAATGCAAAGAATCTAATAAAGTGTTCTAACAATGCTATAGAAAATGGTAGCCAGACTTTTCGTCGTAGTTATCGTATGCAGATAGTAGCAGCCGAAGGAGTCGGAGAAATGTGTGTCCAGTTTGCCCATGATAAATGCCTAAAGAAGTGCATAAAATGAAGATCATGTAGGACTGGAAGAACGAAAGGCAAAATAATTTGAAATGCCATTTTTTAGAACTACTCACAGTTTAAAGCAAAAGAATTTTGTGCATTTCTTATACATGCAGATCCTAAACAGCTCGACAAATCAGGACAAAAGATTTCTCAGAGCATGCGAACAACTTGATCAACAGAACTTCAACATGTATCGTCTAAATAAGAGTTATGAAAAGGCAATTGCGTCAGAGGAATGTTACATGTATGCCGAAGATAAATGGATGATGTTGGCTGAAAGCTTGAAAGGCAAAAAATATTATAAGGCCCTTCTCAGTGCCAGACAATTTCTTTCAAAAAATCTAAATTGTTGTTTCTATAAAAAGGGTTTCACATTACAAATTTATACATTTTTAAATCTATAGTATATTTGATCTACACCGACGGAAAAGAGAAATAAGTTGCACTTGTCGTTCCGAATCATCAAATCAAATTATAATTACGATGAAATCATGTGTTCCACAGCTCAACTTGCAAGACAGGAAAGAAAATTTGTCATTTTTAATTTGTACATTTGTGTTTTTAATGTTTAAATGTGGCTAACTATACCATTTTTATTTTGTTCTATGGTTGATGTGTGGACATTTTGCACAAGATATTTGTATTCTTATCTGACCGTTGTGACCATGCATTCTCAGACTTCTGTACTCAATTATTTCAAGAATTTCTAAATTTTGCTTCATTACATCCCGAAATTATACAAAGAACCGCTATAGACATGTTTAAGACCAAAGTAGGTCTTACTTAATGTTACTGTCATCTGAATTTTTGGGGGACCTGAATTCTATCCAGTGTTTTTCCCGATGGGTTTAGAACATCCTTCAATCCCATTGATGAAATCTATTACAACCAGCCCCTAGACAAAGTACAAACGGCCGAAACATTGGAAAATCACCTTTCTTTCTCCCTTTTGTCATTTAAAGATGTTTTTTAATTTATATATTTTTGTGTTTTTTACTTATTAATTGTGGCTTACTATTCCATTTTTATTTTGAAAAAAATTAAACATCATTTTCAGCTTTTATGGGCGATGTATTATTTCAAAAAAGTTTAGTTGTGCTAATTCTTAATATATAAATAAAAGATTTCCATTATTTTATTTAAACTTGTGAGGCTTCCCTTGAGGTTTCTTACATAACATTACACATATATAATCTCTCATGAAAATTACACTAAGTATTCAAATAATTTATAATATTTATATCAATACTCTTCACTTAGGACCAAACCATTAATTTAAGAGCTTAACTTGTAGATAAATGCGGATAAGTGTATGAAATAAGAGAGAACATGGATTGGCTGAGTGAGCAATATTTGAACTATATCAGGACGACAACACGTCTGTCAATTCTAAACATTATAATTGAAAGAAGAAATAAAGGTGGAAAGGGTAACGAGTTTTGATTGCCGCTTGAAAAGGGGAGATATGGGTAGGGGCAGGAAATTTACATCCAGTGAGCAATATTTTCACGACACCCAGTGCGTCTGCTCTCCTTAGAGAAATATATTACGGGTCTTTCTACTGCATGGAGCTTGGAGTTTCTCAACAAAGTTTGGCTAGTGATTCGCGATCAGGCTTTCCGTATTGACTTGCCTACCACACCCTATCCAACTGGGGACGCGTCTGGCAGCTCTAGACGGCGCAGAATTTTGCAGAAAAGTGTAAACGAGTACGAGACAAAAAGCCATAAGGATGGTGCCTCTGGGAACCGATTCAGGTGCTAGGTTAAAGGAATTGAAGAAAATGTACATGAAGTAAGATTGATGTAAAAACGACCAACCATTTATAAAAAAATACACGTTGTAAGCTTTTAATTTATGTGATGTCGTGTACATGCTCACTATGATAGGTATCTCTATATATTTTCTCTTTGCTTTATCCCGATAGATATGTGAGGAGAGGATGAAGGGTTGGGCAAGCACTTTTCTGAAAATATGTTTTGGGCATTTTTAGCTGGTTGTTAAATGTTTTTGGTGAATGAATCAGTTGTTTACCGTTTTTGATCATTTTGGGTTTTCTGTTATGTTACATTTTTACTTTGTATAATATTGTTAAATGTTGCATTAACTGTTAATATCATGGATTTAGATTTACTGTTAACAATTTTGGAAAGACTATAGAAATTCAGCCTATAAATAATACCCCTCTGACCCCCCACTACATCCCCTCAATATAAATAATTCATCTTATTTTCTTGATTTATAGAAGACGTAGAATGTAATAAAGATAAAAGGGAGCGGAGTAAATGTGATTCTTGACTCGACTGTTTAAATGTCTTGGAGCCTTGGTAGGATCCGTATCATTACTTTGTGAAACTGTAGTTTGAAGGGTTGGCGGAGAAACACGTTTCAACATAGATTTATTAAATTTGTTAGACTCTCAAGAGCTGTATATCTCATCTGGACCATGACTACCGTAGAGACAAAAATGGCGTCTCCAACAGGGTAAAATGTTAAACTATGTTCGCTTTTGGAAGCTACCTTGGATGGGATGCAGACATACCAGACACAAAATTTGAAAGAGGCCATCAAGAACTTTTGTGGTTATGTTTAGTTCTTATTGGATAAGGTTTCAGAAATCTAATTCTTTTAATGGAATCCAATATAAACTACGCTCCCGATGTGTGCCATCTTGAATGGGGTACGAATCTGAAGGATACCTTTTTTGTAGGGTACATCCTATGACTTTTGTGAGATCTTTGAATATATTTTCAAAGTGTCAAACGTTAAACTATGTTAAAACTGGCAGCCGTGGACCTCATGGGTATAATTAATGGGAGGTACCATCGAAATATCATTATGTTTTTCAAAACCACTTTTAAAAATTACTTTTGGCAGGAGTTTCCCCTTATATTTTATGTTACAAATACTGAAAAGCAAGGCCCTTTAAAAAATATTTGGCAGGCGTTCTCCATATTAACTAGTGTATACATATATCTGAAAGCAAAAAATTAAATCTAGCAGAATATTTTTTTTAATGACAGTTAAGAGATCCACCATCAATTTTTAAACATTTCAGAACGTTATTTAAAAGTATGACAGGAAGGGGTCTCCCTAAAGGGGACTCTTGTGACCTAGTTTGGCTTCTATTGGCTCACTGGTTTTAGAGGAGAAGATCTTTGATGGAAAGTTTACGACGGGCACCAAGTGGTGACAGGTGAGCTAATGAATTGAAATGTATATAGAAGATTGAAGGTATTGTAACCAGAGTGTTGGAAATTTACGGAGTCAATAAATGACAAGTAACTTAAATCAATGCCGGCTATAATTTCCAGAGATATACTACAACACATATCAGCGCTTAAGCATGGCAAATAGCCGTATCTTTAAATTTTCTTAATAGTATAGTATAAATAACAAGATGCGATGGGTCAAGTGCACATACGTGAACTGGTCCCAAAGATAGGTGTTCTCATATTAATAAAACATTTATCCGCCTATGTTACTGAGAAACATACGACTACGGTTTAGTATTAATGAAATCGCCCCAGGTAAAACAAATCGTGCTAAAATCGATTTAAAAAATCTTGAACCCAATCAATATTATAGTGTTTTGTTATACTGAAATATAAAAATGCATAGTTACAGATGATTGATTAATTGAATATTGTTTAACGTCTACTCAGCAATATTTCAGCTATATCAAGACGAGAACAAGTTTGTTAATAAACAATCACTTTCAGTTTGGGGTATGGAAAGGGCCATGGGACGGGAAATTATGACTGCCACTGGAAAAGTAGGGTGAGATCGAAAAGGGCGGGGAATTTAGCCTTGTAGCCGATCACCTACGGACTACTCAAAAAAGAGCTTGCTAAAAGGGTTCTTTAACGTGCAGGAAGCGTAGCATTTCTTCCAACACGTGGACCTGAGTTTACATCCCATCCGAAAGATGGGTGGTGTATTTATTCATCCCGCACAACCAATGAATGGGTCCTATTTCTATATCCCGGGGTTCCCTCGGGGTCAGCCCCGTTTAGGAGGGGCCATACCCCGCAAGCCGGAGATACTTGGTCCTACTTCTATATCCCGGGGTTCCCTCGGGGTCATAGTTACAGATGAAACTACACAATAAGTAAGTCTTTAAAAGTAGAACCTTTTTATAAGTCATAGAGAGAGTGCATATTTAAATGAATTGTGCATTATTCATGATTTTTTTTGTAAGTACATTGTGTATTTTCTCCGAAGTCAGCTCGAGTGAACACGGCAAGAACCCTGCTCTATACCTTGCGCCCCTGTTACGTCTTCATTTAATCTCAATATTTTTATATTTTAACTGGATTACATTTTTTTTTATCATCATCTTTCTATGTTAGCTTATCTTGACATTTTATTTATTTACTTTCTATGTTTTATTTAGTCACTATGCTACATAACTTTATTTTTAACATTGTACTCTAAGCCTAAGTGAATTTTAAGTAAAGATTAGAAGTCAGTAAATTATAAAATGATACTAGGTACAATTGTCAAATATTCACTGAATATTTTATGCCAGACTGCTAAATGGCTTTGTAAATCAACATGAGCTATTCATAAGTTCAACAGATTAAAAAATTATTTTTGACCAACTTTTCAAAATTATATTATAGTAGACCACCTGATGTCTCAAAATGCTTATCTATTTACCACTCAGATAAAAAAAAACCTGGTGGTTTTTAATTTAATGATGTTTAAAGATGGGACTTTACCAAATAACGTCTCGTCAAGAGTATCGGTCATTCATATACGTATTCTCCCAGACCTTCCCCTTAAATTATTTGTTAACAAGGTATTGCAAATAGGCAGACTCGTGAGAACCTTGGAATTAATTACTCAATAGGATGCTCATTTTATATGATATATAATTAATGGTTAGGAAATAAAATCCGGGTCTAAAATAATTAGAATTTGCGGTCAATGGCGAATGACTGGTAGTAGAGTAGTGTCCCGTGAGTAGCGTATGTGAGAACCGAACCATCAAAGAAGAATAATCCAAGGAAAATGGCAACATCGGAAAAACAAAGAAACAAAAACAGTAGACTTTCTTGACTGTAGAGGAGAGTCTGTAGCAACCGACTACGGTTCAAAGCGTTATCAATGAATTTCTTGATTGGTTTCCAGAAAACACATAGCTTGTTTCGCATGATTTTAAGAACTTACAATGCAAATGTTTTAAACAATAATGTTCTGATGACAAATCTAAGTGAAAAAATAAAGTTTGTGGATTTGCGGACACTTTGACATCATTCAAAGCGATGCTTCCAAAGAGAAAATCGTATATATTTGCAAAGCGCGTTAGGAAACAACGGCATTAGAATACTGAAGGAACAAAGGAGTGAAATTTACCAAAAACGAACTCCAAAGACGCGGCTAAAACGAGAACACAGAAAACAATGACGTTAGACACAAAAAAAACAATGACGTTAGACAGATTCAAAGCACAGAAACAGAAACTACACCATTCAAAACAAAGGCACTCACAGTGTGAACTCCAGTGAAACTGAGAGTGACATCAGATGCTCTGGAAGGGTAAGCATGTCCTGCTCTGTGAACAGCAACCGTCACACTGTGAGTGATTCAATCCGGGAAAATGTCAAAGTCGGTAGTCTAATTCGGGAAGACGTGAATCTAGCTGAAAATGTCAACTTTCATTTAGGATACTGACACGTCATATCTTTCAATGATGTTATGGTGACGGCCATAGTATTTCTTGAGGGATGAAATTAACATAGGTTGAACAAATCCCTGACTAAGCAGCTTTTGGGACAGTGTTTTTGCTCTGTTCAAAAAATCAAATGATATATTGATTGACATGTATGATGCACATAATGCCAAAGAGGATATGTAAGTTTTGGAGAGCTCGAAAGTTACGTACCTTTTACAACACAGTTTTCATACCGAAAATGTTATCAAAATACATTCAGCAGAGTAACATTCGAAAAAATAATTCAACATTTTATGGTATCATACGAGAAAAAATTCTAATAAGAAGGCTGCTAGTTGATTCACACTAAAACAGTTAAAAGCTGAATGCGAGAGACATGGATATGATGGAATTTATGCCATATGTAGTTAAAAAAAATGAAACAGGAAAACTGCGTGTCACCATTCGGAAGGCGGTTGTGCAACGCTTGTACAAATCTTTGTTGAAAGAGCAAAAGCACTGTCACAAAAACTGCTGAGTCAGGGATATGTTCAGCCTTTGTTACTTTCGTCCCTTCAGACATTCTATGGCCGTCACCACGACATCATAGATAGATATGAAATGTCAGTGTCACAAATAAAAACTGACATTTTCAGCTAGATTTGCGTCTTCCCGGATTTGACATTACCGGTTTTGACTTTACCCTGGATTGACCCACTGACAGTGTGACGGGTGCTGTGCACAGAGCAGGACATGCTTACCCTTCCGGAGCACCTGATGTCACTCTTGTTTATTGAGAGTTCACACTGTTAGTGCTTTAGTTTTTTGTGTTGTATATGTAATGTTCGTGTGTTTTGTGGGCATGTGGTGTCTTTGGTCTTCCGTCTTTTGGTGTTCTTTCTTTTACCTTGTCTCTGGACTTTGATTTGTGTAATCTTGTGCTTTGTTCCTACAATATTCTACTGTCGTTGTTTTGTACAAATCTGATATGAAACTTCTTTTAGTTATTATATGTCATTCAAAAAGGTCACAAAATACACTGGCTTTTTGTCTTTTCATTCAAAAGTTGGCATGTCTGTCCGTCGTAACTTACTTTAACATTTGACGTTATGTCCTTTTCTTCAAAAAGTGGTTATTAGTGTCCAAAGAGACATGTTTTTTTAATTTTAATTGCAAACTTCAAGCATGAAAGGTGGTCAGGGGCATTCATTCGTCACATTACAAAGATATGTACAAACTGTAATAATGGTTCACAAAACAAAACAAAAAAGAAAATGTTTGAAGAGTAAGATGCATTTTTTCAAAAAAGAAAAAAGTATAAGTATTCATTTAGAGAGTTAAATTACACCCATACAGTGTCAAGCATATTACAAAAACACACTTTAAGGTGATGTCAATAGTAGTTTTATTCAGAATTATTTGATCAAGATGCAATAAGAAACGTCGAAAACAGTGAACGTCAACAATGTCACTTAATCTTGACACTTTTTCACTGTCTTGCTTGTGTTTGAACTTTAATATTTTTCTGGAGTGAACGGTACCCCTGTAATGCTGCATATCATGAGATTGTGCTTATTCTTAACAATCTTTGACTTGTGTAAATTTTTGGTCATGAAAAAATAATCTTTAGTTATTGAATTTTAAATTCCAACAAAAATTTGGAACCAAACTTTGTGCGTTTTTCTATGTCTTCGTTATTTTCCCGCCATTTCAAACACTTTTGAAGCGACAAAATCGGGATAAAATGCACCAAATTCTGGACTCCCGGCACCTGAATCGGTTTTCAGGGGCTTTGGCTACAGAGCTTTCGGGCGTGTCTCTATGTGGTGAATAAGGGAATGCCCTGTCTTTGCGTAGTCAGGGGTAGTCAGGTCATAATACGGAAAGCCTGACCGCGAACCATTGTAGCCAAACTGGGTGGAGAAATGCCACGCTCCATGCAGTATAAAGACCCCTTCTATATTTCTCTGAAGAGAGCAGACGCATTGGATGTCGTATAGAAAGCTAAATTTCCTGCCCCTACCCATTTCTCCCCCTTTTCCAGTGGCAATCAAAAGTCGTTGCCCCGGGTGTACTTTACTCCTTTATTTTTTTCTTCTTTTTACGTACATTTGTTTTTGAGTTGATTAACTTGTTCTCGTCCTGATACAGCTGAAATATTGCTCATTGGACGTTAAACTCTAACCAATCAATCAATCAACCAAATTCTGGATTTCATGTTCCATTACACTTTCTTCTACAAAGTATAATTCAATTTTTTTAACCTTGGAAATTCTCAAACTATGTGGGGAGTGGGAACAAATCAAGGAAATCTTGCTGCGAACGATTATAACTGTGTGGATTATGAACACTTCTAAATTTCTCGATACAAGTGACCCACTAAGTGTTGTATAGAATACTAAATTTCCAGCCCCGACTAATTTTTCTCATTCAAAATTCGTTCTCCCTGTGTCCCTTCTAATATAATCTTCGAAATGATTATTTTGTTTCGGACATTGCTGAAAATTGCTCATATGTCTAAAAAAAGAAACCCTCAATCACTCTGTAATTCATGTAATTTAAGAGTGTATTTGTTGTTATAAAAGGAGTTTTCTGTTACGTCTTGAGATAAATATGACCCTACTACAAATGTTTGGAAATTTTTTGAACACCGAGCAGGGTACCCTGGATTAACTATTTCGCTGGACACGACCTTGAAAACGGAAACAATATCAAAGATCTAGTACGATTAAATTTGTCCACGTTTCAGGAGGATATCATAAAAGCCATATTGTCAATCAGAATGTTACATTTTTCCCCTACTTAAGTAAAATATTCATAAAAGCATGTAATTAAAGTTATAAAAGGAGTTTTCTGTTACCTTTTCAGATAAATTAACTACAAATGTTTGGAAATTTTTTGAACAACGAGCAGGGTACCCGGGTTTAACTGTTACGCTGGACACGACCTTGAAAACGGAAACAATATCAAAGATCTAGTACGATTAAATTTGTCCACGTTTCAGGAGGATATCATAAAAGCCATATTGTAAATCAGAATGATACATTTTTCCAATACTTAAGTAAAATATTCATAAAAGCATTTTGCCCCCCCCCCCCGGGAACCCCGGGGTATAGAAATTGGACCTAGTATCTCCGGCTTGCGGGGTATGACCCCTCCCTAAATGGACTGACCCCAAGGGAACCCCTGGATATAGAAATAGGGCCTACTATCTCCGGGTTGCGGGGTATGACCCTCCTAAGCGGGGCTGACCCTGAGGGAACCCCAGGAAATAGAAATAGGACCTAGTATTCGAGGCTGCGGGGTACAACTCCTCAAAAACTTGATGTCCGTGGTTTTGCGGGATGAATAAATACACAACCCATCTTTCGGATGTGATGTAAACTCAGGTCCACGTGTTGGAAGAAATGCCACGCTTCCTCCAGGTTAAAAAATCCTTGTAGCAAGCTCTTCTTTGAGTTGTCCGTAGGTGATAAGCTTCAGGGCTAAATTCCCCGCCCCTTTCGATTTCAACCTACTTTTCCAGTGGCAGTCAGAATTTCCTGTCCCATGACCTTTCCATACCCCAAAGATATTTTTATTAACAAACTTGTTCTCGTCTTGATATAGTTTAAATATTCCTCAGTAGACGTTAAACAATATTCAATCAATCAATTAAAGCATTTTGTAATATCTTTGTTGTCACCAAAGACTTGTCCGTCATGAAGAATATAATCTATATTGCATTTTACCGCCGAAGTTTAATCTTTCCATGGAACTTGGGTCATTTTTATTGCATCTTGAAGAAATCTTACAAAATTTATTGTTTTATTCCTGTATATTCTATACTTTTCAAAATACCTCTTTCATGAAAGAAGTCCCTTTTATAAAACATATACCAATTTCACCATTAAACATTTCTTTTTGCAATTTTTTTATACACTTAATTACTACGTGTGCATGTCAATTCAAAATATCTGTAATAAGAAATGCCCAAAGTCATTAAGCTTCAATCAGATGTGTGAGTTTATGATATAAAATCAAATAACTAAATACCGAAGTTACCGTGAATTTATTTTCTGCATATCCGCATTTCGACAACTTATGTCTCTTCAGTGCAGATAAAATCTTAACATTTTGAAGACCATAAAATCAAAGATGTTAAAAACTGATAGAGGACAAACACCCAAATATGATCTAAATGTAAAGCGAAAACCAGCTAAGGGCTGAGCTTTGCAGGAGGGAGATACTCCTTAGTTTAAAAAAAAATACAAAAAATTAGATATTGTAAGTTTCGAAATTGAATCGGCTTTCGGGTCAGCACCGAGGTACTGACTAATTGGCGGGTGAATACCCTCGGGGACTAACAGTCCACCAGAAGAGGCATCGACCCATTGGTAAGAAATAATTAAATACCGAAGTTACTGTGATATATTTTCTGCATATGAACATTTCGACAACTTATGTCTCTTCAGTGCAGATAAAATCTAAACTTATGGAAGACCATAAAATCAATGATGTTAAAAAAAGTGATAGAGGACATATACCCGAATACGATCTAACTTTAAAGCCAAAATCAGCTAAGGAAAGAGGTTTGCACGAGGGAGATACTCCTTAGTTTTCAACAAAATTTCAAAAATATAGATATTGCAAGGTTAGATATAGAACCGGCTTTCGAGTCGGCACCAAATTTCTGCCCGCTGGGCTGGTGAATACCCTCGATTGTTCAATTAGATCTTTTAAGAACATTTCTTTTTTTTAAATTTCTATTTATTTCTACAGGTTGATTTTATTACTTTTAAGATTTATATATTTCTTTATGGGACGGCTAACGGTTCCATGGGACATATACAGGCAATATTACATTATTTGAGAATTTGTTGTGTAAAGTAAGTGAGAACCGAACCGTCGTTCTAAAACGAATAATGAGTACGACACAGATTAGAAAGTTGAAGACACAGCTCTTACAAAACTTATACAAATTGAACAACATGGACCCAATAAAAACCATCGATGAGATCAGGTGTACCGGCAGAATAAGCATAACCTCCTTCTCATAAGATAATGTTGAACATGTCAAACCTGGTCGTAAATTCAAATCCGAGAGGGAACAATAAAGTTAGGCTTTTAAAGGGAAAGATACATTTTTTATCACTTCTTCTGTATATTTTTCTCCGATTCGGAGTCATTTTTCACAAAATGAGTTTGTTCTCTACCTATAACAATGTACTTTATTTTCATTCACCGCTCTTACCGGAGAACATCCTTGAATTAAAATCTTTCAGCCGAGATTTAAGTTGTTCGCGAGGAATGGTAGTATATAATAAATTGAGGAGGAGTCAAAAGTTTTAATGCTGTAACGATGTGATAATGATCTCAATTTCAAGATATTAAATAGATTTTTTTTAATATTCACATTTCACCAGCTCTGGCTGGTTCAGCTATCATTTGATATAAACAATATGTCGACAGGACAGCTGACCCCTTTGTTAGATTAGATTTCGTTTAAATTTCATAAAATCTGTATAACCTTTAAGTTACAATATGTTTCAATTTAAAGCTTAGCTACGCCATTCACTCTTTCTTTTCCGAATAAATCATAAAATAAAATATGACACTTTTGAGGCTGCACACAAGACTTTAGAAATGATTTCTCATGTTGTGGAACATTTTCAACCATTTTGAACCAAATAATTTCTAAACTTGTATCCACATTTTTTTTTTCTTTATTTCTGGTTTTCTCAAGATTTTCAGTGGAGTTTAGATTTTTAAGACTCATCTGTTTCGTTATTTACATATTTTTCTCGAGAGTCAGCATGACTTATGTCAAATTATGTTCTTCTAGGAGGATTCCTAACCTCTTTTCATTTACGAATTCTTCGATTCTTTCCCTTTCCATTCTATGGAAGTGTTTTTTCCCTGTACTATAATGGTATCATATTTGGTTAGGAAAAAATGCACTGATATATTTTGAGTCATTGCTGTATTTATATCTGCATTTAAACTGTAATTAACTGTAATTAAATGCTGCGACATTACATTTTGAAAGAGTTAATCGAGAAACCTTATCTGTTTAAATAACAAAATACCGAAGTTACTGTAAATTTATTTTCTGCATATGCGCATTTCGACAACTCATGTCTCATCATTGCAGATCAAACCAACACATTTGGAAGTCCATTAACCGAAAAACACGTAAATACTAACAGAGAATAAATAACCAAAAGGATCTGAACAGAAAAACCAAAATTCAGCTAAGGACAGAGCTATGCACGAGGGAGATACTCCTTAGTATCAAACAAACTTTGTAAAAATCGATTTTCGGGTAAGCACCGAAGTACTGACTGCGCATATGCAGAAAATAAATTCACAGTAACTTTAGCAGTTAATTATATATTCACTGATCACTGATCCAATGGCACGTGTTACTTCCACTTTCCATTTCCATCATTTTTGGATGTACTTGGAAAGTCGGATAAACTCCAGTGTCTCCACATTGTTGATCACACTTTAACAGAAAGCTCCGTAGTCCATGGGCTGGAATAACCCTCCGTGCACCCCCCCTCACTTATGATCTTCACCCATATTTTTCAGTCCTTCTAAATTAAACATGTTAACATGAGCATAACCTGCACGCAATATAAGAACAGGCCCCATTTTAAACCCACCGAACGAAATTTTGGAAAATTTCGTTTTTGATCAAAGTTTTCCTTTCAATTGCTTCAAATTGCGGATTGGTACCTCTCAGTGATGAAAAAATGGTATAGAATGATAGCCTATAGAATTAGCTTTACAAATATTTCATATTTGTTCCATTTCTATACCCAATACGTTATAAAAATTAAAAAAACCTTACCCCTACCCCTTCGAAATGTTGACGTAAATTTTAAGATTTTTCTCGAAATGTGTAAGTTCAATGGTCCTTAGAAACCAGTATGTTGTTCATTTCATAATTCTCGGAATTGTTTTTAGTCTTTTAATGTCCTTCCTTACAAATTAGGCATGTTAACATAATGTTAATATGTTTTGAATGACCAAACTATCACTTTTAAACAGACAAATAAAACACATCTTTGAATATTTTCGTTTTCGACAATTTTGCCTCATCTTATCAATGAGTGGTTCAAATTGAAGAAAGGATGGAATAAAATGGAAGTACATAATGTCTTCTTTACAACACTATGGCAGCTTTGAAGTATTATAAAACTTCCTAGATCCATAAAACTTACCCCTACCCCAACAAATTTACTCTAAAATAGTCAATTTTTTGTCTATGTTCACTTAAAACAGAACACGCAAATTGTGTGTTGTATATGACAAGGTTGCATGAATTATATTGTGATTTTGTATTTTAACTGCCATTTGTTGACTTAAACTCAATATCTTGCCCGAAATTTATGAAAAATGGGCATTTTCTACATTTCAGATTTAGCCAAAGTTCACTGTTAAATCGTTATACATTCAAAATCTGGAGGATATATCTGCAGATATGCCAATTAATTGTTCTTAGGGATATATAAGTTGTCTCAAAAAATTGCTTAGAAAAACAAGGAGTGTTTAATGTGACTCTGAATACCGAAAATCTTACCCCTACCCCAACAAATTTTCCCTAAAGTTGTCTATTTTTTCTCTATGTTCGCATAAAAATAACCAGAACACGCAAAATGTGTGTTGTATATGACAAAGTTACATGAATTACTTTATGATTTGCTATCGTAACAGCCATTTGTCGACTTAAACTCAATATTTATCCCAAAATTAATGAAAAATGGGAATTTTCAACATTTCAGATTTATCCAAACTCCACTGTTAAATCGTTAAATATTTCAAATCCGGAGCATATATCTGCAGATTTGCCATCTAATTGATCTAAGCGATTCATTAGTTGTCTTAAAACATTGTTTAGAAAAACAAGGAGTGTTTAATGTGACTCTGAATACCGAAAATATTACCCCTACCCCAACAAATTTTCCCTAAAATGGTCAATTTTATGTCTTTGTTCGCATAGAAATAACCAGAACACGAATAATGTGTGTTATATATGACAATGTTGGATGAATTATATCATGATTTGGTATTTTAACAGCCATTTGTTGACTTTAACTTATTATTTGGCCCCAAATTGATGAAAAATGGGGATTTTCTGTATTTCAAAATTGTCCAACGTTCACTGTTTAGTCGTAATAAATGTCAAACCTGGAGGATATGTCGGCAGATATGCCATTTAATTGTTCTGCGCGATATATTAGTTGTCTTAAAACATTGTTTAGAAAAGCAAAAAGTGTTTAATGTGACTCTAAATACCTAAAATCTTACCCCTACCCCAACAAATTCACCCTAAAGTAGTCATTTTTTGTCTATATTCGCATGAAAGTTACCAAAACCCACAAAGTATGCATTGAATATAAAAATATTACATTAATCGTATCATGATTTGTCATTTTAAGTCTCACTTTTCAGATTAAACTCAATATTTGGTACAAAATTGGTGAAAAATCGGAATTTTCAGCATTTCAGATTTGTCCAAAATTCACTTTTAAATAGTTATATGTGGCAAATCTGGAGGATTTATCTGCAGGTTTGCCAATTCATTGTTCTTGGGGATATATAAGTTATCTTAAAATAATGTGTAGAACAAAAAGGGGTGTTCAATGTAACTATAAATACCGAAAATTTTACCCCTACCCCAAGAAAATGATGCTTAAACAATGCAAAAAATATGTGTGTCTGTACATATATATGAACAAAACATACTTATATTTTTACTCTCTTTTAAAAAATGCCTTTGATATATCGTAATATGAAATTTTAACGCAGAAAATATGGGTAAAATTTAATATTATTGGGCGATTCTCGGGGAAAATGGGAATTTCAGGATTTCGGAATGTACAAATTCAAAGTTTAATTGTTGTATAACTGCCCATAAACCACGGGCATGATCTTATTTGTTATATATGGGACTCTCTGTGCATTTTTGTGTTTGAAATGTTATATTATTGGACCTTTATACAATGTTCAGACTTTTCAAGCTGAATAAAATGAAATAAATTGTGTTGATTTTTTTTTTTTTTGGGGGGGGGGGGTAATATGTTTGCAATTAATGAGAGTTTAGTTAGTCTAAAATGTTCAAAAGCATACTTTCTAGTAGCTTAGATATAGTGAAACAATATTTTATCAATATTTTTTTAGTTAGACACCAAATTCGTCAAGTTTTTACATCTCTAAGTCAAATTAGCAATAATTCTGAAAAACGGAAAATTCCCATTTTTCATGAAATTTCGAGCAGAAGGGCCAAAAAAGACCCCTTAAATTGATTGAATCTACTTAAATGGGCTTCTTCATGTCAGCTTTAGTGAAATACACACAATTATTTGCATAGGACATTATCTTTTTATCATTTAGAGCCTGAATATTTTAAATTTTCTCTTAATTTTAAGGATGAGGGGTGCTATTTTTGGCATTTCTGATCCCATCATGAGGCTGACTCTAAATTTTTTTCACGTAATTTGTTGCTTACATATCATAAATCATTATTGCATTGTCAATTATAAGATATATATTCAAATTTATACGATCAAGAAGTAAGAAAGACGAAATTGTAAAAATATCTAAAATTCCGAAAATTTCGATTTTTCAGCAATTTAATCGAAATTTTAAGGACTTTCATGGTCTTATTTTTCAACATTGTATCAGAACTGATAAATTGGGCATAAAAACTAGATCAAATGATGAGATTTATTTATCTGAAAGGAATTGAAAGCTTAAAAATCGTCATTTTCGTTATTTTTGGCAGGGGGAGGGGTATATTTTTTGCATCCCCGGATCCCAAAAATAGCGTAATATGCCCAAACTTGTGTTCATTGTAAAGTATAGTTAATAAGCTTCAATATGATACCAAATTTCAGTACATCTAACTTATCTACATAAAAATTATGGAGCTTAAAAAATAAAATTAAGAATAAAACTAAAATACAAGAATTTTGTGTGGTGTACTATAAAAGTGGCCCTATACTGTCTATGCGTGCAGGTAATATTCATGTTAACATGTTTTATTTTGAAGAGGGGATATAAAAGGACTGAAAAAAATCGGTCTGGATCATAAGTGGGGGTGCACGGAAAGTGATTTCAGCCCATGGCCTATCGCCCTAAATCGGCTTTTTGGGCCTATGTCTACAAAGCTACCGGGCGCGTCCCCAGGTGGTGGTTAGTGGAATACCCTTGTCTATACGGGGTGGTCGGGGCATAATACGGATTGATTGATTGATTGAATATTGTTTAACGTCTACTCAGCAATATTTCAGCTATATCAAGACGAGAACAAGTTTGTTGATAAATAATCACTTTGGGGTATGGAAATGGCCATGGGACGGGAAATTCTGACTGCCACTGGAAAAGTAGGGTGAAATCGTCAAGGGCGGGGAATTTAGCCTTGTAGTCGATCACCTACGGACCACCCCAAAGAGAGCTTGCTACAAGGGTTCTTTAACGTGCAGGAAGCGTGGCATTTCTTCCAACACGTGGACCTGAGTTTACATCCCATCCGAAAGATGGGTTGTGTATTTATTAATCCCGCACAACCACGGAATGGGTCCTATTTCTATATCCCGGGACCCTCGGGGTCAGCCTCCGTTTAGGAGGGGTCACATCCCGCAAGCCGGAGATACTGGGTCCTATTTCTATATCCCGGGGTTCCCTCGGGGTCCTCTGTTAGGATGGCTCATACTCCAAGCTCAGAGGATGCTGCGGGCCTATTCTTCAGCCGGGAGGCATAATACGGAAAGCTTGTTCGCGAACCATTGTAGACCAACTGAAACACCACGCTCTATGCAGAATAAAGAACCCTTATATATTTTTGTTAAGATAACAGACCCGCTGGGGGTCTCAAAGAAGGCTAAATTTCCTGCCCTTACCCCATTCTCCCCCTTTCCAGTGGAAAGCAAAACTCGTTGCCGCGGTTGCTCCTCCCATCGTTATTACTTTCTTCTGTCACTTACACTCTTTTTTCACTTATAATTGTTTTCTCTCGGAATCGATTACTTTGTTAATATAGCTGAAATATTATTGAACGTAAAATGTGAACAAATCAATCGATCAACCTTACTAGATTAGAATATTGAGTAGTATTTGTACCATATTTCAAAGAAAAAACAATAGAAATGTAAGATAAAATATTTTTTTGATGATACATTCCATTAAACATACAAAATTCTTTTAGCAGCATTAGTGTATTATCTATTAGTATTGTTCCTTTTTCTTGTTTATTACCTTTTAATGTCATTTGTAATTTGGTGTTAATAGAGCCCTTGGTGGGTCACTCACTAAATATTTGGTAGCTGGGAGGTTCTGACAAACGGGGGTGTGCTTTTTTTCATATTTTTGTCTACGAATATAGATAAAGGGTCTTTGCAGGCTTAGTGTAACTTATTTTAGATCGATCAGGGTGTAAAATGTTTGCATCTTAAGGTTAGTGAGGACAGCTGTCACGTGATTAAACCATGAAAATGGCGGGAAAAAATTACAAACGTTGAATGGAATGAAATTTGACAGGAATGTTACTGAGCATGTGTAGAAACGAACTTTGGTTTTAAAAACATCAAAATGGGGACCGTTGCTATGGGAACAGAAAATGGCGGGGAAAATTTGACAGGAAGGTTACTTAGCATGTGTAGATACGAGTTTTTGTCTTTAAAATATCAAAATGGCGACCATTGCCATGGAAACAGCAAAATGGCGGGAAAATTCAAACTCCTTCGAATATGATGAAAAATGAAAATAAACTTGAAATAAGGTGAGAAAAGGAAAATAATAATAAATTAACACAGTAAAAGTGCTCAAAAAAAGGAAAATAACTTTGATAAAAATTAAATGCAATAGAGATATAGTAGTGAAAAAAGTAATTTTGTACACAAAGGGATAACAAAAATGGAAAAAATGATAGAATAAAACTTGAAAATTGTGGGAAAGAGAGAATTCACCCTAGAACAACAATAGCAGTCTCCCCCTTCTTAACAATTAATGCAGACGTGATAGAAATACTGCCAGAACAAGCCACTGCTGATTTCCATTTTATAAAGATCACTCCCTAGAATTTGGAACATGAAAATATGAGAAATATCAACTCATTCATTTATTCATAGCCATCCAAAATATATCTTTATACAGCATAATAGGTCATCCCGGTCAAAACGGTGGCCAAATGGAAATACAAGCTACTTCCGGTTTCGCATGCGCGCTCCTTTATCACTCTATAGGACTCCTGTGGGGTCACCTGTCAAACTATCATACATAATTCCACAAAATTTGAATTCGTAAATAAAATTTTTGTATTTATGACTTAGTAGGTAAGAAAGTATCCACTTCCGCTTTGACATGTGTAACCTTCAACTTCCTGTTCTAGTCAAGTGAAGACCGTATGCAGTCATATGACTATTTTAGTTTGGTATTTTTGCTACAAGCACAGCCAGTGACATCACTTCCGGTTTTTGTTCTAGTGACGGCAAAATTTTTTGAGGGGAGGAGGGCAATGTTGTCACCTTTGAATGCTTGTAGTTCTCTTAAAAGCCTGGTTTGCTATACTGGTTTTTTAATATTTTAAAGATATCGTATAAAGGTATATATTTAAGTAAAAAAATGAAATTTTGAATTCGGAAGTTTTTCTGAATTTCACTTTTTATCTCCCTCCAGGGGGCAAAAAGGGATAAAAAATCTAACCTCAATGTGCACATAATTGGGAATATTAGCAAAAATAATTGACAGAAGTGGATGTATTTTTAGAAATACCTTTAAAACAACAAAGGCTTATAATCCAAACACTCTTTTTACAAAAACAATGTACAATTGGTTTTTTATATGGTCAAAAGGGGGTAAATGGGAATTCGGGTCATTATTCAGGGGGAGGTAACTTTGACCCCATTTATCTCAGAAAAACGCCTGGAAAGGTGGTTCAATATTTATACCAAAGAAAGGGTATATATTCAACAGTAATATATTAAAAAAAAATAGCCATTTTGAATTCGGAATTATTTTTGGGGTCAGGTGTCTTTACTAACCTTAAAATGTAAAAGTAGCCTACAATGGGAGCAGGGGTCCATGACATTTATACGAACCCCCCCTCCCCCCAAAAAAAAAAATTTCGAGAACCCCCCTCCCAGGAATAAAACATTCTTTATTTTTCATAGATGTGACCAGGGACATTTAACTACCCTTGGTATGTCTCTGATGTAGTGCAGTGTCAAGCCATTACACTGCAAAGCCCAACCCCCCCCCCCCCCCCCCCCCCCCCTCCCCCCCACCAAACATGAACACATATACACTTATAAACCCAAAACAATTAATATCAATTGATAATGTTCATTTCCAATAACTTTTTGGACTATTTTTACTAGTATTTCTGGTATTTCTATTCAATATCGATCAACTTTGTTTACTGAAACAAACTGTTGTCATGGACGGCCATTTATATTGACAATCTGTCCTCAAATAATTGTTTTCTATTTACTGCGTCTTTCTCTGAAACTAATTTTCTATGTTCTCTTGCATTATCAACTATATTTTCAGAATCCGATTTTGCCTTTAACCAAGTAGAATTTTCGTTAGATTCATATAAGAGTGAATTTTCCAAAGTATCAGTGTTGCAGTTTGGAGCCTCCTGTAACTTGTGATCAACTTTGGCGAATACACGCTCAACACTGATATTGTTTGGCGGACATGATTTTGCTTCTTGAGTAACTTTATCACATGGTGAAAAATAAATACCACCTTTAAAAAAATCTTAAAATAAGTTCTTACATTTTTCATGTAAACTACATACAAATTTATTTAATGCATGCAATGTGAGACCATTTAGTGAAGAATCAGGTGGAAAGATGGACGGGCAGGCTTATTGTCTGGCCCCTCTAATAACCTTATATTGTTACTCAGTAAAATGTCTGTATTATGTCTGTATTTTCCATGAATTTTTCCAAAACATAAATTAACCGGTTGTATATGCTACCCATATCAATAGGCGTTAAATCTAGATTACTCGATATTCAAGTAAGGTTCTGTAATGATTTCACGAACTATCCCGAAAGCTCGACATATTAAGTATTCTTGAATCCAGTAGGCACGTTAGCCCGGCAGATTAAGTAAAATTTTCAGCAAAATCGTTCAGTTTGTGATACAAGCATGAAATTTTGTGTGAGTACTGTCCATAGATTGCTTATTTAAAAAACCCCGTAGCCACTTCATTTTTCCAAAATGGCGGCCATTTTTCAAGATGGCTGCCATAAATAGTCCACAAGCATTTTGTTCATCTAAATTGCCTTCAAACATCCTTATAAATGCTTTGGATGAGCTAATTTCACATTTTTCCTTTACAAATACACTTAATATGTATCATTTTTATATTTCTGGAGTCACATTGACCATCCAAATTATTTATAGAGTAATTTGCGAAGCACAACCAGGGCAAACTTGAAACATCACTGCAGTGAAAACAACACTCCGGCTTCCTCAGTGTCGGCTAAATATATTGTGTAGTGTCCCAAATGCTATCAAACAAGCCCAAAATACATTGTACTTTTAGTTAACATTACATGTTAGATAGCCGAACCAGAATTGACAGAATATGCCACCGAGGGAGAGCCGAGCCAAGGATAACGGGGCATATATTATCCGGAAGGTGTACAAATTGCAAGGGACTTAATTGGCACTGGATGAACGATCGGGCTAGGTGTAGAGCAGATACTGTATCGGCACTTGAGCCTAGTTGTATCCCATATCTTGATGTGCTTAATTCATAGTTTAAGGTGGTAAAGGATAGCACTATTCTTAAATCATTGGAAATATACTTATAAGTAGTTATTTATAAGTTATTTCATTCTTATTTCTTTATATTTTAAGATGTTCTTTGAAACTCTTTTAAAATCAAAGTTGCAAATTGATTAGAATAAATGTTGCCTTTGTCAGACAGAAAAGAAAGGCGAGGATCAAGCATCCCCACCAACTCATTACTCGTGTAGCAAAACGAATCATGTTTATTCCATGATTGCAATCAATATTCCACAGTTTCAAGCAATCAATCGAGGTCTGGGTGGCCGAGTGGTTAAGGTAGTTCTACTACCAATACAACCACTGTAGTCTATCACCACTGTGGTGTGGGTTCGCGCCCCGCTTTGTACATTACACAACAGGATGCACTCGACTTACAATCGTAAGTTATAAGATATGTCAGTTACCTGCCCAAGGTCGACGGTTCTCTCCGGGCACTCCTGCTTCCTCCAACACTAAAAGCTAACGTCTACAGATATCTGAAATACTGCTGAAAGTGACGTTAAACCCATTATCAATCAATCAAGCAATCAATCGACTGCCAATTATTTTAGATCTTTCGCGATTAGATTGGTATTGAAGAAACATTAAGAAAAAATAATGCCAAATATCACCAGAACTTTCGTTCGTTGCTTAACACTACAAAACTACAAACCTAGACAGGACAGGAAAAAGAGCTGCTAGTAGTGAGATATTATTTGGTAATGAACAAAGTAAATTCGGAAGAACTAGAATAGAGCGTAACACATGTTTTCTATGTGAGAAGGAAGAACCAATATCTGAATTACGACGAGCCTTTATCATGCTACTTGATAAAAGGTTAAATGAGTGTGCCAGAAAAATCTGAATGATGGAAAGCTCCTAGCTCCTTCCCTAGTGGTAATGCAGGTGCACAGGAGCTGAAGTACCATTGTTCCTGTCTGACAGCTCTTTACATAATGAGAGTTGAAAGTCATAATCACAACACAACGACTCCAGAAAAGGCATAGAAAAAGAATGGAAACGGGGAATATATCAAAGAGACAACTACCCAAAGGGGATTAATAACAACTCAAAGCCACCATTAGATCTTAATGAACGGTGAGGAAATCCCACACCTAACGGCAGGTTGGAGTCGGCCCCTAAATAAAGAGTAAAGCATATCCTCTCGTTTTCTCAAAGTCGTTGCATATATAGTGGACACAAACATAGAAAGTACTACCCGAACTGTATTTCGATCATTTGGTTTGTACAGAGACTCCAACAATCAGATGTGAGAACACCTGAAGTGTCAACTAAATTAAAAGAAAAGCTTGTTGCAGAAATCTAAGAACCCGAAGGAAGCGATATTCTACTTGCTTTTCGAAAAGATATTGGCACGGCATTGCCACAGCCGTCAGCCTATTCAGATGCTATTATACTTGCTAAAGCTGCTAAGATATTGCGAGGACATATAATAGACTTTTACCAGAAAGTTTGAAGACGGTTGTGTTTTTAGATCAATTCCAACCTCGCTCCTTCAGACGCAGGGTCATTGATAAAGGGAAATTTCATCTAATTTGCATAATTTCTTGAGAGACAACAACAACAAGACTGAATTATTTAATAGGTTCTTGGCAGATAAAATTGAGTAGATGTGTCAAAGTTGTATTGTAATAGCTACAAGAGATGATCCCGTTATTTGCAGTAATAGGTCAATAAACATTCATGGACTAAACTGCAATCATGAGGCAGACACTCGCATTTTTGTTAATTAAAAGCATGCAGCCACTAGTGAAACCAAACATATTCTGATTAAAACAAGTGATGCTGATGTCCTTGTTATTGCTATCAGTGCGATGTCGGTTATGAAAGGTTTAGGCTTAGAAAATCTCTGGTTAGAATTTAGTTGAGAACAAAATATAACATGGATCCCAGTGCATGAGATCAGCGCTTCACTTGGTCCAAAATATAAAATGGATCCCAGTGCATGAGATCAGCGCTTCACTTGGTCCACATAAATGAACAGGATTTTTATTTTTTCATGCTTTCACTGGCTGCGACATTGTTATTGCCTTTCGTGGTAAAGGGAAAAAGACAGCATGACAAACATGGAATGTATGCCGAGATTTTACTTGTTTTTCAAACGTTAAGGCAATATACGCTGACAATAACAGAAGAGGATCAAATAATTATTGAAAAGTTTGTTGGTACCATGTATGAGAGATCTAGTATTTCTGACTATGTTGATGAAGCAAGACTGGACTTGTTTGCAAGGAAACAGAGGTCTTTCGATTCGATTCCTCCTACACAAGCAGCTCTTTACCAACATATCAAGCGTGCTGCATACCAGGCAGGTTGCTCATGGGGTCAGGCAACTAAATGAGAAATTACAATTGAAAGCCCAGCTGACTTGTGTTGGAAAAAGCAAGACATGTGGCAATCTTTTGGACTTCTCTTTCACCTGTTGCTCAAAGTTGTCAATGTTATAGACCATTAAATATTGTGAATATTCTTTAATGCATTATTTTCTATGTTTTTACTTGTAAGCCCTTAATATAATGTAATTTGTTTGGCCTTGTTATATAATTTGTTTACAATAAACAACGATTAAAGTTATCAAACCTTGGAATATTCTGGAACATTGACTTAACACGTAAAAAATTTCAGGAACAATCTTATATGATCATATCAGTCATGTAATTGTCAGTGAATGGAGGATTTTCCGGATGTTTCTTGATAAAGAATTTTCTAGATACATTGTATGTATTAATATAAGGTAGCAGAAAAGGTTGCAGGTAGTCACTTTAATAAGTTATACAGGATTTTTACGGACATCTTTTGTATTGGAAATAGGACTTCAGTTATTGTGAATTAATTATTTAGTGGAATTATAAGGAATATATATCTGGACATTTATTGGTGGACTTCAGTGGATTATTAATTTGGATATTCATACATTTGTATGTTGATATTTATATATATTGTACACTTAATTGTAAAATAATTTTTTTGTCTTATTAAAAAGTTTAGTTGAGCCAAATTTGTTTTTATATTGCTGACTTCAATTTATAGGTCATTTCTACCTTATAATAGTCAACAACTTACATAGTGTGGCTACAAGAATGAATGTCAAGGCAGATGTAAGTGTTACCATGTACAGCTTTGTGTAGCTGCAATTGTGAACGTTGAAATACAACTAGATTTTTTTTCAAGAATTGACAAATGTAAATGAAATAAATACTGAAATAAGTACACAAACACGCGAGAACAGATCAACTCCTTACCAAACATAGTGTTGACTGAGGCTTTTAAATTTCTACAAATATATTTCGATTGTAAAAATGTTGAATTTAACCTTAACTTGATACAAGTAATTCTCGTAAATAGATATATGACCTAAAACCATTATGATTGCTCATCATGGCGGCCATCTTGAACAAAATGGCGGCCATTTTGAATTTCAAGTGGCTAACGGGTTTTCTAAATAACCATTTCCTCAGGGGTTTTTGTGTAAAATTTGAGACTTGTACCACAATGTCAACGATTTTTTCACTAATCTGCCGGGCTATGTTAGAATAAAATTCTGTGTAAAGTTAAGATTTAGTTTTGAATCTCTCAAATAATTTGTGAGAAGGCTTGCAAAATAATATGTACCTCGACCATTATGAAACAAAGTATTAAATTTGTTGCCTCTGAAGTTCATAATGGCTTCTCATAAATTCCATTTTTTTTCAAATATATTGAGGTTAACAATGGATCACCTGATCCATCCTTATAAAAAAAGTTTAGAAACGAAACGAAGTAAACAGTGTGTAATGGATTCCTTGTTTTCGGTTTTAACATTAATACATATATCAGATTCCAATTCATGTAACTGTTTCACGCATATTTCAGAAAACTGTACTAATGGATGTACCGAACATTTAAATGAATGCCCAGTATCTGCTGAAGAAATTTCTTTGGATAGAATCTTAGAAAAAAGAAGGGAAACGGGGAATGTGTCAAAGAGACAACGACCCAAAGAGGAGTAATAACAACTCAAAGCCACCATAAGATCTTCAATGAACGATGAGAGAACCCCACACCCAACGGCAGGTCGGAGTCGGCCCCTGAATAAAGAGTAATCAAGTTCTGCGAAATAAACATCATCCTAGACTTCTATAGACATAAAGTAAACTAACTAGAAAAAAGACAAGCTTATTTACTTTACTCTCGGTGGCACTTCTGTCAGTCTTAAAAGATGACACTTTATCCAAAATATTTACATTTTCAGCACCGGTATTCATACTACATGAATCGGATATATCTCTGGGTACTGACTTAGTACATTCAACATATGTTGTGGCTTTGCCATCCTTCACTTCTTTCACTCCAGCATTTTAAATTTTAAATTTGCTATCAGTGCTTAACTGCACTGCGTAATAATGCCTTCCTTTTTTGTTGTGGCGTCTCGCAATAATGTTAAACTGTCAGAATTTGTAACAACATCAGCAATATGTTCTTTCGATATAATACCTGGCTGTTGCTATTGATGGCAATTCATCAATTTCTATCTCTAAAATATCAAAAACGGATCGAATAATAGGTGCACATTGTTTTAGTGGTACTCTGCTTAACCTTAAATCATAATATAATTGAGGAATTTTGGAATTGTATGGTTTCCAATTTTGTCATCACGAGTTGAAAAAATACCAGATTTTTCATGTTCTACATTACTACCACTATTTTAATAGTCAATTTCAGCATTCACATCGCTAATAATTTTTTCAACGTGTTACACTGAGTGCTTTCATCGACCTGGTAATTTTAAGTGCAATTTTTTTTCTCGTAAATCACAAATAGTATGCTTCTGTTGTGTAATAAGAATTGACTGGCGTTTTATCTTTTGATTCAATCTCGATACATTAATACTTTGCAAGCTTTCCCGCAAATTTGTGTTTGCTTTTTCATGATGTTCAATAGTTTTTTCAGTGTTTAATATCTGGTTGCGTAACAATAGAAATTTCCGTCTTGCGTTTCAGAATTCTTTTCGGTGAGAACTATTGTGCGTTCATGTAATCATTTACCTTTTGATCATTGCGGCAATTTTTTAACCGCTTAATGTAATAGTAACACGCTTTGCTTTGATATAGTTGCTTCCTAAATTAATTGTATTAGGATCTATCTCAATGATTTTACAAAGAGCTTGATGAATTAATTTACAATTCCCATCAAGTCTTTGAAAAATTTCCATTACATCTTTGTTTCGTATAAAGTTACACATCTTGACAGTTCATATACTGAAAGCTTAAGTTTACCTAATTGAAGCTACAGAATAAAGAATTTTTTTTTTCAAAAATAATCAGTAGCAATCCTTACAGTACTAAGGTATCAAAGAAAATTCTAAGTCAAATCATTTCCTCTCACTGGTTTCAAACAATGATTATTATGAACAGATAGAAATTAACAAGTGCAACATATGCTTTAATAACATGAGAGAAAAAAAAAACGGAAAATTATCTCTCTTTGAAAAGTAAGAAACAAGGGGTTTCCATGATTTTACGTTACAAGAAGTATGGACGGACAGGCAGGGTGATCAAAATCAAATTATTTCCCCTTTCCTGATTCCTATTTACCAATAAACTTTGCTTGCTGGGGTTATAATTATCCAATACAATTTTGCTTTTGTAAATGTAATATCTCATCTTATTTCCACTAAGAATATTAATTAAACATCTATCCATCAACTATATTTTATTTAGAAATAATAAGCATTGGTTAAGTACTTTTATAATTCTTAATTTTACCCGTTTTTTATGTCTTGTGGAGACATCTATATTACAAATATTGTGCTTACCTTTCAGAGTCAATAAATGCTGGTCTTGAAATGACTGTTGTTTTTTTTAAATTTTTATTTGAACATGCTGGAAAATATCTAAAGGAACAAAAAAAGGAAAATTACCTCCCTTTGCAAAACTTGGAAAGGAATCCATTTTAAAAATTCTTTATTCTTTGATATATCTATATAAATAAAAGCTAACATATACTTCATTAACATGTAAATATTGAGATATATCAAAATGGCTTGATAAAAATTCAAAAATGTTTTTGATATAACTCATATATTATTGTAAATTTAAGTTGAAACAAAGCATGCAGAATCATGTGCTGAATGTGATAAACTCTTGTTAGAAAAAAATTTGAATACCTATTACCTTTCCAAAAAAAAAAAATGAAACAAAAAACAGACAAAATCATGATGAAATATATTTCATAAATATTTCTCTCTTTAGGCAAAAATGAAAAAAATCAAGTATGTACAAAAATGATTTTATTTTATAACTTATTAAATGCAAACAGTTATACTTGGGAGAATATTAAAGGATAGAGATGTGCCTTAATAACATTATTAATTATTCAATAAGCATTATATAAGTGGAATAAGTGTCACTGCTGCCCTATATAAACATTACAAAATTCCAATTTATTTGCTAAGGTTTTTTCTGCGCAGAATGCTAACAGATTGGGATTCAGCACTGCTAATAACGATTGCATTTTGGACTATTAGACCGTTTCTGTTCACAGGAGAATCCTTAACAAATGTTTTGGAATAATAATGTAATACTTCTCAGATGGCATATTAAACTACTCAGTAAATTTCATGCGTGACTGAATTGTAAACACGCTGATCTTGAACCTAATCGATAACAGGATAGTAAATAAAGGTACACTGTGTATTATTAATATTATTTTGATTATTTATATTTACAATTTTACATATACATCTCAATTATAACATTTATATTCATTGACAAAGTTCGAGTTATTGCATTTACACAGTGTACCTTTATTTACTATTCTGTTATCGATTAGGTTCAAGATCAGCGTGTTTACAATTCAGTCACGCATGAAATTTACTGAGTAGTTTAATATGCCATTTGTGTTGGACACGTCTACTCTACTTTTCCTTGTCCCTGTTTACCTCTGATGAAGGTCTTAGTGACCGATACGTTTAAACCCCTTCTTTTTACTTTTTAAGCTTTTTATGGTGTTTTATCTCGACATATTTTTACCTTTTAATCGTGGCTCACCACAACTATATTTTTTAATAAATTATTTTGTGAATGTTTTACTTTGACATGTTTCCCATTTTTTATGTCATTTAGCTCTTTCAATAACCTGACTGCGATTTGTTCTACCACAGGCAAATCTGGTTGCAATTCATTGCCAGGAGACATTGTAAAAAAACCTCTTGTGATTGCTTGAGAACATGAAATATTTTCGTGATCACGCTTGTGAAGTTAGAAATTTTGGCGAAGTGTTCATTTTGAATCTTTTTTTATCCGACAAGAATTACAAAATATTGTGTCTACCAAGGTACGAAATAGAAAAGGCTATACAGTGAGGACTTACTATAAATACCTTATTGCACTTCCAAGCTTTGTTTGTCGTTTTGAAGCAGTTAACAGGTTGCTTGTTCTAAAGCAAATTTTAACACAAGCAGAAATAGCAGTATCTACCAAAAAAAAGTGTGTACAAATACATTACTATGTTGACTTTTCATATCACGCCCTTTATCAGCCTCTGGGCCTTACAACAGCCCAATAGGGTCTGTAGGTCTCGTCATGTGATTCACGAGAATCAACAATAAACGGGTAATTCGAAAACGTTTCCCCTCCAAAACATGACGTCAGATGATTGTTGTTTGAAACGTCATATGTCTTTGTTTAAAATATACCTTCCGGGTACAGTTTTTGATCAAGGAAGTTCCAAAATTGTACAAGACTTACAGGCCCTATTGAGAGCCGTCAGGAAGAGGGCTGATAAAGATTAGAAGCGATATGAAAAATGACATGTTAGGGGGACGACCATTTGATTCTGAGGGGGGGGGGGGCCTGGCAAATTTGGTCGAGCCAGAATATTTATTTTCAAAATTTTGCGTGCTAGAACATCTATTTTTCGCCGCGTCGCGGCGAAAATTTTTTTTCAATAGTATAATCATATCGTTCCAATAAATCCAAGGTCAAATTATTTATTTTCTTGGATGTGCAGGCCAGATTATTTATTTCCAACTTTTTCAGGGACAGAATATTTATTTACAAAATCTGCCAGGCCCCCCCCCAGAATCAAATGGTCGTCCCCTAATTTCATATATATTGCGGTATTTTCAACACCTTATGTTCAAATCATTAACCTAATTTTTACAATATTGTATGTAATGCTTGTTGTTTTGACGGAAACCCACAAACTTGCATATGATAACGTATCCTTTTAGAGATCATCACTTCCAAGTTGCACTAGCAAGGAGCATTGATGCGAATCATTCAACCGGATAGGCCTGATACAATAATGATGTACCATCAAATCTGTGTTCATGATATGTTTATGTACATGATGTAAAATTAATTCAATAATTAACACTTAACAATATTTTACGCGACATAACAATATTTTGTAGTGTTTAATGCGAGATCTTGCTTTTGTTCCTGACATGGATACACGTGGTACGTCATGGCTTTCTTTTATCACCACACTGACAGTGTGGTTGTACAACTGTTGGTATCAGAAATCCTGTTCTGGGGACATTTATGTTAGAATATTGAGTAGTATTTGTACCATATTTCAAAGAAAAAACAAAAGAAATGCAAGATAAAATATTTTATTGATGATACATTTCATTAAACATACAAAAGTCTTTTAGCAGCATTAGTGTATTTTCTATTAGTATTGTTCCCTTTTCATGTTTATTATCTTTTAATGTCATTTGTAATTTTGTGTTAATAGAACCCCTGGCGGGTCACTCACTATATATTGGGTGGCGGGGAGGTTCTGACAAACGGGGGTGCTTTTTTCATATTCTTGTCTACGAATATAAATATGGAGCTTTGCAGGCTTAGCGTAACCGCATCGGTTTATTTTAGATCGATCAAGGTGCATAATGTTTGCATCTTAAAATGTGAAAGAAGCCTACAATGGGGGCAGGGGTCCAGGACCTGTATCCAACCCCCCCCCCCCCCCAACCAATTTTTCGAGAACCCCCTCCCAGGAAAAAAACATTCTTTATCTTTCATAGATGTGATCATAGACATTTAACTACCCTTGATATTTCTCTGATGTAGTGCAGTGTCAAGCCATTACACTGAAAAGACCCCCCCCCACACACACACACACACACCAAACATGATCACATATACACTCACTCAAACCAAAAACAATTAATTTCAATTGAGAATGTTCATTTCCAATAACTATTTGGACTATTTTTACTAGTATTTCTGGTATTTCAATTCAATATCAATCAACTTTGTTTACTGAAACAAACTATAGTCATGGACAGCCATTCATATTGACAATCTGTCGTCTCACAACTTTAAATACCTTGCACTCTCATACGGAATGGATTTATGTTTACATATTTGACATATGAATTTTAAACCACTAAAAGATGCATTTCGCTTCTGCAAGTGGATGCAAAAACCAGGAACTGTACTTTAAAATCATGTTTTCCTGATGCAAGTACTGCCGTTGGCCAAAGGATAGTCACTGTATTTGATGATTTTTTTTGTGCTTCAACACAAATAATATACAGGTTTGGGAGGTCAGACCAGGAGCTCAAGTGTATGGCTTCATTCTACAATTTGGAATTTACCTGGCATTAATAAATTCTTCGGTAACAAATGACTATTTGTATACGATGTGCTGAATGGAGAGCGCCATTTCCATGAAATGAGAAACCAAAGTCAATTATTACCCTTGATAACAAGTACAGATGGCGCTGCATCTAATCAGGTCCATATCAGCTTCTTGATAATAAGTCAAAATACTAGAATTTTGTAAACATAAAACATGCCTTTCATCTGTTGTTGTGCCCGGCACCTGGATCGGTTTTCAGGGGCTTCGGCTACAGAGCTGCCGGGCGCGTCCCCAGTTGGTGGATAGGGGAATGCCCTGTCTATGCGGGGTAGTCAGGTCATAATACGGAAAGCCTGACCGCAAACCATTGTAGCCAAACTGTATGGAGAAACGCCACGCTCCATGCAGTATAAAGACCCCTTCTATATTTCTCTAAAGAGAGCAGACGCACTGGGTGTCGTATGGAAGGCTAAATTTCCTGCCCTTTACCCATTTCTCCCTTTTTCAAGTGGCAATTAAAAGTCGTTACCCCGGTTGTCCCTTCCACCTATATTTCTTTGTTCTTTTACTTACAATTGTTTTGAATTGATTAACTTGTTCTCGTCCTGATATAGCTGAAATATTGCTCATTGGACGTTAAACTCTAACTAATCAATCAATCAATCTGTTGTTGTGTTCCTAATTGTTCAAACAGGGGTGGTCATATATTCCCAAAAGATGAACAATTAAAAAAGAAATGGTTATTGCAATTGCAATCAAAAGAAATATGGACGATAACAAACATCAGCTGTGGACTCCTAAAAACAAGTGTGGTGTGTAAACCTCATTTCATACAATCAGATTATAAAACAGAGACAACATGTGGTAAGTATATTATCTCCGTTAATGTTTAATTAACATGTTTTCATGTGTTGTTTATTGATTGATAAAAATCAAACTAGTATATTAATCAATTAATTTCTTACTTATTTTTATCTGATATATAAAATATATATGTTGGGGGATGGATATTCAAATCTTTCAGGATGTCGTACTTACCTCTGTTTTTGATATTAATTGTTTATTTTTCTTATAAAGTAGTAAGTATACATGATATATTGAATTTATGTGTTTATTTTTACATACATATAAAAGTACGACAGTTCAAATTTTAGTTTTAATAGAAAATGCTTTATATATCAATTTTGTATTTTCTAAAAGGTACAACCACCCTGGCCAATAGGTTAAAAAAAGATGCTGTTCCTAGTATATTCTCTTGGACAACTTCGTCACCTTTGTGTAGTTCAAGATCCAAACGACTAAGTAGACGAAATAAAGATAAAACTTTGAAGAAATATGAATTTTCCAACGGGTACAATAGTTCAGATTCTGTTTGTGACATCAGTTTCAGTGATTTCACTAATGAAATTTACATTGCTGAACCTTGTAGTGATATTGAAATGATGGAAGAACCTAAAGTAGATGTTGAAACTCCAGTAGCACCTACTGAAAGCAGTATTCAAACACTTTCATGGCCTTCCTTGTGTGTTGAACAATTTGTGTTTGATTCTGCAGGAATGTTATTTTACACTGGATTACAATCTTACTCTGATTTTACGCTTGTGTAGGCCACATTAGGGGATGCTGCATACGAACTGAACTACATGTATCATAGAAGTAATCAACTTTCAGTTGAAAATCAGCTTTTCCTCACACTTATAAAGCTACGTCAACACAAAACTAATTTTGAACTTAGTAGACGTTTAACATTTCTGAGACTGCAGTTGTTAACATTTGGGTAACTTGGGTAAATTTTACAGCCTGTCAGTGGAAGGAAATAAATATGTGATACAGTTCGTTTTTTCTGTCCTAGGGATTTTCAACAAAAATTTCCTAATACAAGAGTGATTGTAGATGGAACAGAGTGTCCCATAATGAAACTTAGGCTCCCGATTGCACAACAATCAACCTTTTCAACTTATAACAACAGAAATACAGTGAAACTGTTAGTTGGAGCAACGCCGGGTGGGTTGGTATCATACCTGTCACCAACCTACGGAGGTTCGACTAGTGACAGACAAATCTGTGAGCGAAGCAGTCTAACAAGAAAGGGTGACAAGGGTGATTCTATTATGGCCGACAAGGGTTTCAATGTCCAAGATTTATTTGCCCCATATGATGTTGCTGTAAATATTCCAACTTTTTTCATCAAGAAGAACAGAATGACCAATAAAACTGTAATACGTGATAGGTTGATATCAAGTAAAAGGGTTCATATTGAAAGAATAATAGGACTGGCAAAAACATTCAAGATATTGAACGCTCCACTAAATATAACCGAAACAAAGCTTGCAAGCGAAATCACATTCGTATGTTTTATGCTTTGCAATTTTTGAAATTGCATAGTTCCTTATTCAGCATAGATATGACAGTGTTTAAAAGTCTGTAGTGTGAAATTCTTCGATGATGACATTCAAGGATATTTTGAACAAGTTCGCTTACATTATCATTCAAGCATTTGCTATGTTCATTTGTTGTTACACAGAAAAAAATAATGGATAAAATATTTCAATATATTTAATATCAGGTCTATGTTTTCTAATTTGAAAGTTCAACTTGCATTTAATCAAATGAATACTTATGATAATCCTTGTAAAAGAATTTTCTCAAAACAGCATTTTTAAAATGCTTTTAATAAAAAGCTCGAAGTTTAATAACCATGTTATCAATAAAGTGTTATCATAATCGATAGTAATAACTTTTAGATCCTTAAAAGTAAAACCCACCAAGTCACATTTAGTAGCACCTGTACACAACAACTGCCCTTGAATTTGATAATCATGATTTAGATCTAAAAATAGTTTATTGTTAATTTCCATAAGCTGTCGAAATGCGCATATGCAGAAACTAAATTACAGTAACTTCGGTATTTTGTTATTCCTTAAGGAATGGTACGGTTAAAGTTGAAATGTTTTCGTTCCTTGCTGAATATGGACATTTCACCTGAATAATAGTGTTTTCGTCATCAGTGGCAACAGGTGATGCCCCGATGAAGGCATAATCTTTGCAAACTCTTATACCACTTTGTTTGGTACTCATTCCTCTTTCATACTTTGCTATTGCCACTGATTTATACTTTTTTCCATGCAAAATTGCAGCTGTTTTCAATTCTTTTGTCAGGTCAAAGATTCTGCTAAAAGTTTGAAATTTGCTTTTTCAGTTGCCTGGCAAATACATCCAAAATTTGATGACTGCAGTCGATAACAACGTTCCTATTGCCATATTTTGTTACTTGATTGACCTTTTGTTTGTTGTTCAATCGAAATAATGTTGTCATAATTAACTGATGAAATGTTATTTTGTTTTAGCCAAATATCTTCAGGGTGAAACTCGAGGTAGTCGTGATCAGAAGCCACAGCATACAAGTTAGCAGGTGGAAATAGTTGAGATATAGGAAATACAAATATCTGAGTGATTTAAGCAGACATTCCTGAAGTAATCGATATAATTTTTACTTTTCCTGTATTTTGCTGGACGAGGATAAAAAATAACTTCATTTGCTTTCTTTTTTGTCAATGGGAGTTTAGCAGCCTTGATTAGAGATCCCCGAAAATGTTTACTGTGGTGAAACGTTTGAAGCCTCTGTGTGCATGTTTCCTCAGTTATAATGTCACCATTGCTTGAAAATCCATATAACGCCAGCAACATACAGCATACATGCTTGTAATAGGCATTCGGGCCCATACCTGCTGCACACACATTGACATTCAATAATACATCCGTCTGAATCAACTGCAATATCTATTTTATAAGACACAGTCTTCTTCATCTGAGCTCGACATTCACCTTTAATAAAAAATATATTGTCAGCAGTGGCCAAGCGAATATACTTTAAAAATCTCTCCTGGTACAAGTTATCTGCATCTGAATCAATAGTCTTTTCCGATGCTGTAAGATATGCTTCTATTGCTCCCATTTTGAATTCAACAAAAATTGTCTCACTATTGATATACTTGTAAACAGAAGAATCGGGAATATTCATTGAATATCTTCCAATATTGTCCCTTCCTCCAAAATCCTGATTTCTGTCATATGCTTCAAGTCTACAAAGTATAAATTGCACCATATAAGAATAAATAGATGATTGTCATGAAATAGTCTTTGAAAAATTAAAATATCATATGTTTATTGTATAAAAAGATATTTTTTCATGTGCATTTACTCCATATAACATTTCTTTGTTTATTTAAAAAAAATATTTGAAATATAAATTTAATGTTAAAATTATAAACAAATGATGAATATAGATAATAGAAATGAAACATATAAATAAATAAAAATATAAAATATATTAATATTAAAAGAAACTACTTTGTCATTTATTTAATATGGATAAAAGTTTATTTATTTAATATGGATAAAAGTTTATAATTCTGAATATTCATAGTAAATATGTGATTCTGTATCTCTTTCTGTGTCGAGAAACGCCACGCTCCATGCAGTATAAAGACCCCTTCTATATTTCTCTAAAGAGAGCAGACGCACTGGGTGTCGTATGGAAGGCTAAATTTCCTGCCCCTACCCATTTCTCCAATTTTCCAGTGGCAGTCAAAAGTCGTTGCCCAGGTTGTCCCTTCCACCTTTATGCTTTCTTCTGATACTTTCAATTTTTTGAATTGATTAACTTGTTCTCGTCCTGATATAGCTGAAATATTGCTCATTGGACGTTAAACTCTAACTAATCAACTAATCAATCTCTTTCTGAGAAAACACATTTATCTTTAATTTAATTTCTTTTTTTTTATTCTAATTTTTTTATCAAATTTACCTCTCAATTAATTCATGTTTTCTTCCAGTTAGTCTATCTTTTCTTTTTCTCAGCTCGGCTTTTACAAGCCGTCAAAAATCAGTATGGACAAAGATCATTCGGCAGATACATAAACATTGTACGTCACAATTTTAATAAACCAATCATTTAAACTGACCTGCGCAAGCATCCTGAAGGTGAATCTATAGAACAACGTCAAATACGATGAACCAATCACTAAAGAGAAATAATACATAATGTCCCAACTGATGCACGTGCACAAAAGGGGGACAACATGTATCTATAAATAAATTAAATCAAATTTTAATATTTCTTTTAATCAAGTACGTAAGTAGCATACGAAATTACTTACAAATTTACGTATCAAATTGGATTAATTTATAGGATTCTTACAATTTTTTTAAATGTCGCAATAGATCTAAATAGACACAGAAAGCGTCCTTAATTCGTGCCTTCAAATGCACGTGAACGCAAGATGCGTGAAATATTAGCGGTATTTATATCAATATGAATTATATTCAGTCTACAAGTTAAAGGGATGACCATTTGATTTTCATGGGGAGGGGCTTGGGCGATTTTGTAAATAAATAATTTAATCTTGGTGCCAGTGAAAATAAATATTCCTATCCTTATTTTCATGAAAATAAATGATCATAAATAAATTGATTTTAATTCGAAGAATATTTTTATACCCCGCCACACGTAGTGGCGAGGTATTATGTGATACCCCAAGTCGTCTGTCCGTCCCCCGAAGGTTTCCGACTAATAACTTGTGAACGAAATAACATAAGGTCTTCAAACTTGGTATGTAACTTCTTTACCACAAAACTCAGGCCAAGTTCGATTTCGGGTTCAGAGGTCCAAGGGATTCTGGAGTTATGCCCCTTGAACAAAGATAACTAACTTTGCCCCTTGCCCCTTGAACTTTTAAATTTTGCGAATTTTAGGGTTTCCGACTGATAACTTGTGAATGAAATAATATATTGTCTTCAAACTTGGTATGTAACTTGTGTACCACAGTTCGATTTCGGGTTCAGGGTTTAAGGGCTTCTTGAGTTATGCCCTTGAAACTTTGAAATTTTGTGAATTTTAGGGTTTCCGGCTGATAACTTGTGAATGAAATAATATATTGTCTTCAAACTTGGTATGTAACTTGTGTACCACAGTTCGATTTCGGGTTCAGAGGTCTAAGGGGTTCTGGAGTTATGCCCCTTGAAACTTTGAAATTTTGCGAACTTTCGGGTTTCCGAGTAATAACTTGTGAATGAAATAATATATTGTCTTCAAACTTGGTATGTAACTTGTTAACCACAAAACTCAGGCCAAGTATGATTTTTGGTTCAGAGGTCCAAGGGGTTCTGGAGTTATGCCCCTTGAAATTTTGTGGAACGTGGCGAGGTATCATGTAATGCACAATTACTATTTATTTAATTGCAAATGGAAATAAATATTTAATGTGACATTTGGTGAAAATAAATAATTTGTTCGAGATTTTCATAAAAATAAATAATTTTTTATGGGCAAAATCGCCAAAGCATCCCAATGAAAATTGAAAGGGTCGTCCCTTAATTAATGTCGCAACAGGGATAGAATACAATGCATAGTCCCTGGCCTAGGCCGAATTCTTCTGCCTCTATAGTAAAATTATTACCTATTTATCGTTTATCTTTTCTAATTGGACTTTTATTTTTATTTTTTATTTTTTCTGTTGCCTAATCCAGGGCAACAGCAAGAATTAAAAAATAAAATTCCAAATAAAAACTAACATAAACTATAAATAGGTAATAATTTTACAATATAGGCAGAATTCAGTCTAGTTCTTCACGTCTTCTCAGATGAATGCAAAATACAAATTTAACAAAATGAATTTAATCTGAAATCACATAAGAAGTTGAAAACAAAATTAGTAACCCAAAAACAAATATTATTGATAACAACGGCAGTAGAATACCGAAGGAACAATGGGGTGATATTCACAAAAATCGAAGTCCAAAGACAGGGCAAAAACGAGAACACAGAAAACAATGACGTTAGACACAAAAACAATGACGCCAGACAGACACAAAGCACAGAACCAGAAACCACAACATTCAGAACAAAGGCACTCACAGTGTGAACTCCAGTGAAACTAAGAGTGACATCAGGTGCTCCGGAAGGGTAAGCATGTCCTGCTCTGTTAACAGCACCCGTCGTTGATATGACGTTGGGGTTCCCGTTTCTTAATTGCAAGTAAAGGTAACGATTTGTATCATGTATACTCATGCCATCAACTCCTCATAAGGGAGTACTTTGCTTTATTATTAAATAAATATATTTTATTTTCCCTGCTATCAACTACAGCCGACAAACAAATGCATTTTTTATCGATCATTTGTTTACGTTTCATTGTTTTCTATTTCTAAACCGGGAGGCGTGCGTGTTTAACATGATTTGATTGGATAGTGACGTCTCTTCAGTAGTTATTTAAATCGTGACGTACGATGTTTGCTTGAAGTGGGAATTTCCAAGGTCATATTCGCGCAGGTCAGTTAACTCGTCCATGCATTGTCCATACTGAATAAATCTGGTAAACTCCAAGACCCATAATTTGCCATTTTCAGTAAAACAAAATTTTCTTATCAATTGACAACAAAGAATGATATTCTATTACAGAAAATAGTGTGTAGTTAGATAATTAATTGGATATAATTAGATATTAGTGTGTAGTTAGATAATTAATGGGATATAATTAGATATTACATAAAACTGTGGAACTGCTTTTGATAATCTATGTGTAAACATTGTATCAACTGACCAGCAGGAAGCTGATGACCTGATTGAGTTGTACGCCACCTGGAATAGTGAGGAGATAAATCTGACTTTGGTTTCTCATTGACCTGAAATAACCTCCAAAGTCAAACGGAGTTATTCCCCTTTTCCCGCTGTTGAACTGGCTAAATATTTGACAATGTGCAGAAACCTTAAGTGAAATTTTGTAAGCAAATAAACAAGTCGATTTTGGCTCACAATCGTACAATGAACAGGGTGTGTTTGACTTGAAGTTACGATAGGTGTGAAATGTATGAAAGTGTTAATAATGAGTTATTGTGCATTATCTTTATGAACTGTTGTTTAACTATGTGAATATTTTCTACTTCTGTATTATTTTGATAAGTCCTGAAATAGTTGTTTATTATTGAATTCTTGTTTTCAGGACATACTGTATTTACACTGCGTTTTGTGGAACTAGTCATGTGTAGTTTATGATGTAGTGCCATTGATATCTAGCAGTGTGTAAACCTTTTTCCATAAGCGCGATATTGAACAACTTAACTCTAATTGTATTAACACACTTATGATTTTCACTATATCTATTGTTATGTAACAAGATTTATAGTCTTGTTGTGTTTTTAGTCTCACGGACTTTTACTCCACTGTCCCCGGGTTCGAAGATATTTGGTTGCTTTAGAATTATACTTGTAGCTTTTGTAAATAAACCATCCTTTTGGGTTAACAGGTTTATTATATCCACTGTAATAATATTTACAACGTCTAATTTACAATAATGTTACTTTGCGGGGAGTGATTTGTATTTCAGGTTCCTTACCAAAAATATCCTGTGACGTCGTCTGCTAGCCAAGCTATATCCGGGTCTCCCGATCAGGACGGGATAGCGCTATATATAGTATGGGCTATCCCGGCCGGGAACGGGATACCGGAAGTGACCCGGCGAACTGACTGAAGTGTTCCAAGAACACGACAACCAAGAAACGTGACGTCTAAAATCCCTATGAAAGTGGAATTACTAACATTCCTAACAAATGACAATAAAATACGATGATAACAAAGTGTAAATTAGTAATTCCACTACACTCCCCCTCTCTTAAGACCTAATTGGGTATATTAGATAGTTTGTTATATAACCAATTAGTCCAAAAGAGAAACAATATTAAATATCAAAAATTTCGTTATACAATAATGAGCAAAAAGATTATTTTATTTAACTTTTAAAGTCCTTCATAGTTAAACTTCAAAGTCATAAATAATTACTGTCCTTCATGAGAAGTAAAAATATCAAACATATGGATTCAATAAGTATTAACTGTCCTTCATAAGAAGTAAAAATATCAATTTACTGACACAATAAACTGTCCTTCATAAGAAGTAAAAATTAGCAAACATTTATTGTTCAATCTCCTTGAGAAATAACTCTTCTCTCCATTTAATTTCGGCAATCTGCTTCTTAAGTGCTCGGTTCTCTGCTTCTAATTTCCTTTCGCGTTCCATTCGCGGCTGGTTATGGCGTAATGAAATAAGTTTTTCCTTGGCTGATTCCCTAATTCTTCCTATAGAATCCATCATGTTGCACAATGTACGTATGTATTCTTCCAAATCAAGAATAGAGTTTGTAGGTATAGGAGGAATATATATGTTATTGATGTCTACGGTGGTCGTTTGTGAAGTTGCATCAGCAGTTGATCTAGATCTGAAGAGTGGTAAAACAGGCAGAGACGGAAATGAAGTAGTAGTAGAACTGGTTGAAGTTATTAAGCGATCTGATTTTGCTGTTGTTGTTGTTGATGTAGAAGAAACTGTTTTTGGTGACTTGATTTCCTTAAGTATACTCGTGTTGCCATCAAATAATTTGGGAACTTTACAGTCAGCTGGAAGCTTTACTTTAAATTCAACGTCATCCTTTGGTTCTGAATGAACTAGTGACTTCAGGTCACTAGCCACTCTCTTGCGTGCTATCTCTGGTTTCGAGATATCCTTTTTGCTAATACTTTTAGGTTTAGATACACTTTTATCTAGAGGATCAAATTTAAAAAATCCAGGGTTTATATATCCCTTATTTCTAACTTGTATTACATTGCATTTTCCCAGAATGTTTTCAATCATGTGTGTGTCTTTTTCTTCGTGTTTGGAGGCAATATGTAGCCTCATATCTTCTTTTCTTCTCACCAGACTTTTGCATCCTTTAACTGCACATTCATATTTGTTGGAAAACTCTGTATGTTTCTCATCCCAATGTCTTGAATATTTTGCTTTGAATAAAAATTTACATTCTGCAGCTGTACATCCGTCTATTGGACATTCCATGTTTGGAGCGAAATAGAAAGATATTTCTGGTTCCTCGATCTCAAAACGTTCATCTTCGGCATACAATTGAAGAATTGGCTGCACAGATGACATGGTTCTGTAAATACAAATTAGAAATTTTTGATTTACTTGACATACAAAAGAAAGCATTTACTAAACACAGGAAACGGCAATTAAAAACAAGCAACTATGCTTAAATAACATCTTATATCAAGTCTGCAATCCTTAATATAAAACAAGTCATATACTAGCATGCTATGAGTGTATATGCTACTACATACAGCAGGTTGTATGTGCCACATGTAATCAAAAAAAAACCCATGGAGTTACATAGCCCAGGTGCATCTTTACGCATACAAAACCGGACAAGAGATATGTCAGTGGAACATTTTTACATGTAAACGTGCATATGCCCTCTGCATGTTTCCTATTGCATGGTTTATTGCTTCCTTTATGCATATGTCAATATTGTAAATGCTAAGTGTCTGACATGGACTGATATCATGAAAAATTGCTTCGGGTGCAAGATGATTATAAAGAGAGAGTAACAGTATTTTGTGTATACATTGGAATAAGTAAACTTATCCATCCTCCCTTCCTCTCAAACAAATTTTAGGGGGAAAATTTGACGGGTGGTTTAACAAGCCTCCCATGTCGTGTGTGTTTTGGTGAAACTGGTAGATCATTAGTATTCTTAACGTCAGCTTTATGGGTAATATCTATTGGTTGCATAATCTCATTTAATGTATCATCTGTGTCTTTATAGTTATCGTGATCAGATCGCCATGGCTCGCCATGAGCCTCCCTATCATTCCTTTGTCTAAACGGTTTTAAATGGTCTATATGCACAATACTGCGCTTATTGTCTGCACATCTGAATATTTCGACTGAGATGTCAGTAATTTTCCTAACAACTTTATAAGGTCCCGTCCACCCTAATCCAAGCTTCTGGTTTGCTTCGGGCGGATACCATCGTAAAACCAAATCCCCGGTTTGATAATCCCGTACCTTAAGCTTTTTGTCATAGTAAGACTTTTGACGGCCAAAACTTTTATTTAAATTGTCATGTACGTATTCGAATGAGGAACGAGTGACGTCCCGTACCCATTCTACATATTTAATTGGACTGAGTAGTTCTTCAGGGTAAACTTGTGGCGTCATTAAATCTATGGGGAGTTTTACTTCCCTTCCTATCATTATTAGGTTTGGTGTACAGTGCGTGCTCTCTTGCACAGATGAACGGTATGCCATGGTGAGGTAAGGTAAATGATCGTCCCAATCTGATTTATTTTCATCTACGAACATGGCTAACATTTGGATGATTGTACGGTTAAACCGTTCAATCATGCCGTCTGATTGAGGCCTGTATGGTGTTGTTCGTGATTTCTCTATCCCTAATAGATCACAAATTCTAGAAAATAAGTTCGACTCGAACTCACGGCCTTGGTCTGTATGTATTCGGTTAGGAGCTCCAAATCGGCATATGAATTCGGTGACTAGTTTGCCTGCGACTGCATAAGCAGTGTGATTCGCCAGTGGGTATGCTTCGTGCCATTTAGAGAAATAGTCCCCTACCACCATTACATATTGATTGCCGTTGTCTGTTACAGGCAAGGGACCAAGAATGTCAATAGCTATACAGTCCATGGGTCCATGAACCGTACAATGCTGCATTGGGGATTTCCCTACCCCAGGGCCTGGTTTTCGACGTTGACACTCTAAACAGGATTTACACCAACGTATTATGTCATCTGACATGCCTGGCCAGTAAAACCTATATTTTATTTTTTGCAATGTTTTTTCGCGACCAAGATGGCCAGCGATCCTAGTGTTGTGCAATTGTTCCATGATTTTTGTGCGGAGAGACTTTGGTGTGACTAACTGGAGGCAAGAATTGCCTCGTTCTTGTATGTATTCCCTATATAATATACCATTGTTTATTTTAAGCAATTCCCATTGTCTTAATAAAGTGTTGGATTCTGGTATTGGACTTTTTATTTTTGGTTTGTTCTGATTTGTGGCCACAAG
>MJUU01070676.1:40224-57876 GCA_002080025.1 Modiolus philippinarum
AGACGTATTAAACTTGGTTTACAATATGCAATAAAGCTTAAAGCGTATCCTTCCAATCCTTCTCACAACTGTGTTTTCAAACCTCTTCACAAAGCTGACTATGAAAAACGCCAAAACGATATACAACCTTTTGGTCTTCGTATCAAACCACACCTTGAATCTGCTAATATAAATTTGGATGAAATAGCTCCTATAGAAACTCCCAAAAAACCTCCATGGCTGAACCCAAAACCAGCATTTAATTTTGAACTACGCAAACACAAAAAGGTTGATACCAATCCTCTGGTTATCCAGCAGGACTTTGCAAGAATTAAATCTGAACATCCTGAATACTTGCAAATTTACACAGATGGCTCTAAGGATGGAGACAGAGTGGTTTCTGCAGCCGTTTTTGGAGACCGTGTAGCAACTCTCCGATTACCATCCTATAGTTCCATATTTACTGCTGAAGCTAACGCTATGTACTCAGCACTTAAATTTGTAGCTTTATCGCAATCAAATAAATTCATGATTTGTTCCGATTCACTCTCTTGCCTACTGGAAATTGAAAGTCGAAAAACAAAACACCGAATTATAATTCTACAAATCACTTGTAGCATTAGGCAAAAAAAGTCATTTATGTTTGGATCCCTAGTCATGTGGTGATCTATGGAAACACAGTTGCTGACCAGGAAGCAAAGGATGCACTAGATGACGAAATGGCGGATTGTCCAGTACCGTACACTGACATGAAGCCTTTAATCGCTAAATACATTTTAAAGTTATGGGAGGCCAAATGGGATCTGCAAATAAATAATAAACTGCATGGAATACAGTCAGACGTCGGTAAACAAGTCAGTTCCTGCGGTAAAAACCGTAGGGAACAGGTAGTGTTGACCCGATGTCGTATTGGACATACTAGAACAAGACATAGTTTTATCTTCAACAGTGATGATCGACCTGAATGTATTCCATGCAATTGTCCTTATACAATTCAACATGTTTTAATTGAATGTGTAGATGTTGCCGATATCAGGCGTGATTTTTATTCAGCTGATTGTCTTAAAGACATATTTACAAATGTCGCTGGCGACAAAATCGTTCAATTTTTAAAAGCAATCAATTTGTTTAGTAAGATTTAAATGGATTTAATTTATAGTTGTAATATTGTAACAGTTAAACTGTCATTTCTCCTATAACGTTTTTTTACATTTAATACTCTTGTTTTACTTGTATAAAGCTTTAATGGTTTTATATTGATATTTTATATATTTATCATAACAGTTCAACTTACTTAACAGTTCTCGCCACAATATAGCTGAAATATTGCTGAAGTTGGCGTAAAACATCAATTAATCAATCAATCAATCTTTTTCTGTTTTCGTTTGTGTTATTAAAAATGATTATTTATGATTATTTATAACTTTTTTTCTTTTTTACCACTCAAAGGATATTTTGATTAATGGATCTAATTGGTTGTGAGATGAGAAGATATGTCTTTTTATATTTTTTATACAGAAAATGTACACAAGATCAATTTACCTTGAAGATCAAAGAACTATTCAATACCAGTATTACATAAATCATCAAATCAACACTGTATCGAAACCACTGATTTTGGTAAATATCACGTGATCAACAAAGTGTAAGAGAAAGTTAAAAACATTGCATATCGTGNNNTATAGAGCGAGGAGATTGCTTCACAGATGATAATTTACTGGATTGTTCAGTTGAACATTGTGAAGTTACACTTTATCACGGAGAATTGCCATATTCAGTTGACACAGATAGATTCACTTATGTTGAGGATGTGAGACAAATACGAGATGTAGAGTTAAAAAATGCACGTAACAGATTGGGGGTACATTTTGACAATTCGTTAGACAACATTTGTCAGTTGCAGTTTGAATAACCGCAAGTCATGATTAACGTAAATAATAAGAAAATGTGAAGTAAGTTTTCAATAGTTTTATCATTATATTTATCCCCTCATCCTCCTTGTCAAGTATAACAACCCGTTTATAATTGATATTGTGTACTGCAGCAAACGTATTAAGGATGAAAATTAAATATAAAGTCAACATGATCAATAATCTTTACAAATAGACAATTCATACATAAGTTACAAAAATTAACCAAAAAAAAATAATTAGTACTTTCAATAATAAAAAAGAAAGTCAGAATAATAATACGGTATGAGAGTCAGAGGACAAGAGATCTAGAGATTATTATTATTATTATTATTATTATGAAACTCCTGTACAACCTACAACCTGTAAAAAAGATTGAAGAGTTTAACGTCGAGTGAGCAGTATTTCATCTCTATCAGGACGATAACAAGTTAAGCAATTCAAGATATATAGGCAAGAGAAGAAAAATGCAAAGGAGGAGGGGACCGGGACAAAGTTTTCATTGCCACTGAATGGGTACGGGCAGGAAATTTAGTCTTCTAAACAAGTGACTCTGCTCTACCGAAACAAAGAACATGATGGTCAATTTGAAATTTTGTAATTTCACTACAAATGTCATTCCACCTTAAAATTATTTATTGCTTTGTGTTAAAACTCCACACTTCATAATTCACGAAATGGGTCGTACATTTGGTTACAAATGTCACTTACTACATTAACAAGTTAAACCAACACCCTATTGGAGCCAACGTGTTGCTTCCAGATTTCATTTCCAAAAATAGAGGCCTGATGGCTCTCCTCGGGGGGTCGCATGGTACCTATACCGATGAGCTTTGTTTTTTCCGTTGTCTTGCTGTTCACAACGGAGCACCTGTAGTAAATGTGGAAACTCCCCGCCAAAAGGTATTTTCGCCAATATTTACAACACCGGAATATGCCAGCCAATAAATTTCAAAGTGTATATTTGCAAGAGCTGGAAATAATTGAAAAATTATTTAAACTACAAGATTATGTGTACGAATTAGTACAAGATGGTGTTGTCTCTACCAAGCTGGTTCGTCGATCTCCATACAAGTATGACGACTGCATGAATTTAAACATATATGAAGATCACTTCAGTTATATCAGCGACATGTGTCAATATGCCCATAGTTTTTCCTGTCGTAAATGTGGCAAGTTGTGGAAATCTGGTTGGTCTTTACAGCGCCCGGTGGGGTGTATCAGCCAACGGAATCCGTATTTAAAGAACTGGGAGACGAAGGCATCGACGTCCCCTTTGAACACAGATTTTATCCGTACAGGGCAACGTACGATATAGAAGCGATGTTAGCTCCAACGGACAGAACCCGTACGGATAAAGTGGAATGGACCGGTGAACATAAATTGTTGAGCATTTCTGTCTGCTCCAACGTTCCAGGTTTTACTGTTTTGTGTCTGAGGGTGACTCCGATGACATGGTTCGCTCCTGTTTATCTTACCTGTCTGCCATCAATGATGCTGCTTATGACCGTTTAATTGGACGTTACTCTGCAGTAGCCATCGAAATCAACAACCGAATAAAGAAAGATCTGAAAGACTTCAGTCTGGAAGAACAAGAGTCCTTAAGGAAACAGCATTATTTACATAAATTGTACCAAAAATTAGAACGACATTTAAAAGAATTACCTGTAATTGGCTTCAACTCTAGGAAATATGATATCAATGCAATGAAGATTGACTTCTTTACTCGTTTAATTGGACACAATATTTTTCTACACCGTCAAACGCAACAATAATTTCATGTGTGTCAAAACCGAAAAGCTCAAACTTCTCGACATAACAAATTATCTAGCACCTGGCTTCAGTTATAGTCAGTTTTTAAAAGCTTATGGCTGTGAAGATTGATTGACTGAATATTGTTTAACGTCTACTCAGCAATATTTCAGCTATATCAAGACGAGAACAAGTTTGTTAATAAATAAATAATCACTTTGGGGTATTGAAAGGGTCATGGGACGGGAAATTCTGACTGCCACTGGAAAAGTAGGGTGAAATNGAAAAGGGCGGAGAATTTAGCCTTGTAGCCGATCACCTACGGACCACTCAAAAAAGCTTGCTACAAGGGTTCTTTAACGTGCAGGAAGCGTGGCATTTCTTCCAACACGTGGACCTGAGTTTACATCCCATTTAAATTCCCAGTAACTTCGGTATTTAGCCATCCGATAGATGGGTCCTGTATTTATTAATCCCGCACAACCACGGAATGGGTCCTATTTCTATATCCCGGGACCCTCGGGGTCAGCCCCCGTTTAGGAGGGTCACACCCCGCAAGCCAGAGATACTAGGTCCTATTTCTATATCCCGGGGATCCCTCGGGGTCCTCTGTTAGGAAGACTCATACTCCAAGCTCAGAGGATGCTGCGGGCCTATTCATAAGCCGGGACCGCGCACGGCGGTGGCTGTGAAGAAGAAAAGGGATTCTTTTGTTATGAACATTTAACTTCTTTAGATAAATCGGATGCCACAGAACTACCTCTTCATTACGCCTTCTTTTCTACTTTAAAAAAATGAAAATATTTCTACAGAAGATTACCTGTACTGTCAACGAGTATGGGAGACTAATGGTATGAAAACTCTCCGTGATTTTTTAATTTGGTATAAAAACAAAGACGTTGTTCCGATGTTGGAAGCAGTCCAAAAAATATTTGTTTACCACAAAAATCAAAACCTCGACATGTTTAAACAGGGTATCAGCGTTCCCGGTCTTACTTTGAAATACATGTTCCAGGATCTGTCAACCTATTTTACTCTACCAACTAACGACTATAAAGAAGTACTTTTCTTAGTGTATCATCTGTTAAAAAAGTAATATCGTCGGTGGACCCAGCATCATATTTCATCGATACCACGAGAAAGATGTCACCAGCATACGACCCATAGATTATTCCGTGAACAATTATTCATGAATTTCAATTAATATGAAAACCATTTTAGTTATATCACCGACATGGACAAGTACAAGTACAGTAAAAGTTACCTCTGTTCCAAATGCGACCGGTTATGGAAGCAGATGGGACACTTATACCGCCATGAAAGAACAAGTTAAAGTTATTTATCAGGTAGGGTATACCACACTCCAACGTCAGTGTTTGACGAACTGGAGAACTAAGACATCGACGTTCCACATGAAATAAAATATTACCCCTACAGAGCAACCTACAACATCGAAGTCATGTTAACCCCAACAGACAAACAGAGATCGGATCAAGTGGAATGGACCAACCAACATATCTTACTGAGCATTTCTGTTTCTTCCAACGTACCAGATTTTACAGACCCAGTATGTTTTGTTTCGGAAGGTGATACCGAAAATGTTGTTGACGACTGTCGTCAATATTTGACAGACATCAGTTCAAAGGCATATCAGCTATTGCTCCCTAAATACTGCAACGTTTTTACACAGATGACCAGACGAATGGACAAAGACCTATAAATATCAAGGATCCCGAAGAAAAAGAAGTTAAAAAGCACTGTTTATATCCGTTGAAACAAAAATTAGAACGCCATTTAAAAGATTGATTGATTGAATATTGTTTAACGTCTACTCAGCAATATTTCAGCTATATCAAGACGAGAACAAGTTTGTTAATAAATACTCACTTTGGGTATGGAAAAGGCCATGGGACGGGAAATTCTGACTCCCACTGGACAAGTAGGGTGAAATCGTCAAGGGCGGGGAATTTAGCCTTGTAGCCGATCACCTACGGACCACCCCAAAAAGAGCTTGCTACAAGAGTTCTTTAACGTGCAGGAAGCGTGGCATTTCTTCCAACACGTGAACCTGAGATTACATCCCATCCGAAAGATGGGTTGTGTATTTATTAATCCCGCATAACCACGGAATANGTCACACCCCGCAAGCCGGAGATACTAGGTCCTATTTCTATATCCCGGGGTTCCCTCGGGGTCCTCTGTTAGGAAGACTCATACTCCAAGCTCAGAGGATGCTGCGGGCCTATTCATAAGCCGGGACCGCGCACGGCGGCCATTTAGAAGAATGACCAGTTGTTGGCTTTAATTCTGGTAAATACGACATCAACGCCATGATGATCGATTTCTTCGAAAGATTGGTAAACAGTCATAAAATTAAATATACCATCAAGCGAAACAATACCTTCATGTGTGTAAAGACCGACACTTTAAAGTTCCTAGACATCACGAATTATCTGGCGCCTGGTTTTAGTTTTAGCCAGTTTTTTTAAAGCCTACGGCAGTGAAGAAGAAAAAGGATTCTTTTGTTACGAGCACTTAACTTCTTTGGATAAATTAGATGCCACAGAACTACCTCCTCATGCTGCCTTCTTTTCTACTTTAAAAAAGAAAAATATTTCTGCAGAAGATTACTCGTATTGTCAAGAAATATGGAACACCAATGATATGAAGACTCTCCGTGATTTATTTATATGATACAACAACAAAGATGTAATTCAAATATGTTGGAAGCCATCCAAAAAATGTTAATTTACTACAAGAACCAAAGCACCGACGGAATTAGTATACCTGGTTTAACGTTAAAACACATAAATTTGTCAACTTACTTCACTTTACCAGACGAACCTAACAAGGACCTGTATCATTTATTTAAAAACAACATCGTTGTTGGACCACCATAAGACCATGGAATATTCCAACCCGAAAGAATGTAAGAAAATCATCGGCTACGACGCAAACGCTTTATATTTATGGAGCATCATGCAACCCATGCCAGCCGGACATTTTGTACGACGACAAGGTGAAAACGATTTTAAAAGAACAAACCCAAGAGATACGAACGTCTAGCATTTCAGTGGATGGAATGGGAAGCAAGACGATCCGGTCAGCATATCCGCCACCAAGGCAACAACACAGAAAAATTAATAGGTATTGAGCGTTTGCCCGTAGATGGATAATTTTCAACAACGAATACAATCAATGAATTTCTAGGCTGCTTTTGGCACGGAAACCCCTGTTGGATGAATGAACATTGTCGTGGTTTTAACACAAAACGTAAACTACCTATGTCTGAGCTGTTTAAAAGTACTTGAAAGACCAAGGTTACAACGTTGTGCAGATTTGGGAATGCCAATGGATCAACGAAACCAAAAACAATCCGCAATTAAGACAATTCATCGAATCCCAAACTAGAGCCTGCGACCACCTAAAAACCATGACCGAAGATGAAATCAGAGATGCTGAGTTGGAAGATAGAATATTTTGCGCCCTTGAAGTAGACATAGAAGTACCTGACCATTTAAAATCCAAAATTGCTGAAATGCCACCCATATTTAAGAATGTTGATATTTGTCGAGATGATATTGGAGACCACATGAAAACATATGCAGAAGAACGTGACATCATGACACAGCCCCTTAAAAGTTTAATTGGCAGTATGTTTGGCCATAAAATACTTATTACTACACCTCTATTAAAATGGTACCATCAACATGGACTCAAAATCAAAACAAATCATCAAGTGGTGGAATATCCACCGTCTGCCTGCTTTCGCCCAATGTGAGAAGAAAATAAGTAATGCTCGGAGAGCTGGGGATGCCGAACCCAACAAAAAAATTGTAGCAGAAACTAATAAACTAAAAGAAATTCTATGTATGGTGGCACCGTTACTAATGTAGAAAAAACATAGAGAAATGCGTATTGCAGCGAAAATATAGTCAACAGATATTTGATGGACCCATCATTTAGACTTGTAACCAGCTCAACGATAAGACATTCGAACTGGAGATGAATAAGAAGACCATAGTTTTTAATTTACCCAATCACATTGGATATTTCGTTTACCAATATGCCAAACTCCGTGTGCTCCAGTTTTATTATGATTTTAAGGATTATTATATTGATAGAAGTAATTTCAAGTACTGTTCTATGGATACTGATAGCGCCTATGTTGCCATTTCATCTGAGTCGCTAGTAGAAGCCGTCCGTCCCGAACTTCGCCATCAGTATGAGCAGGAAAAATATACTGGTGTCCCCGTAACGATACACCCGAACATGCTGCTTACGATAAACGTACCCGCGGATTATTTAAAGAGGAATATAGGGTGACGGGATCGTCGCATTTTGTAGCAAAACCTACTACTATTCGGCCAAGAAGATAAATTTAGCTGCAAAGGGGTCAACAACAAAAACGAACACCATTTCAAAAGAGAAATATATGGATGTCCTCACTAAACAGTCCGGGTCTGGTGTCAATAGAGGATTCCGTACTGTCGATAAAAAAATTTATACGTATTTCCAGGAGGGCTGTGGTTTCTGACTTTCACTCAAAGAGGAAAGTAATGTCAGATGGAATTTCTAACGAACCTCTCAACATCTAACTCTATTATATTTATTTGTGATTATATACTGCCCTATATATTTACAATGGATATTCTTACGAGTTACCAGATTGATTGATTGATTAGCTAGAGTTTAACGTCCAACGAGCAATATTTCAGCTATATCAGGACGAGAACAAGTTAATCAATTCAAAAAATTGAAAGTATCAGAAGAAAGAAATAAAGGTGGAAGGGACAACCTGGGCAACGACTTTTGATTGCCACTGGAAAATTGGAGAAATGGGTAGGGGCAGGAAATTTAGCCTTCCATACGACACCCAGTGCGTCTGCTCTCTTACCAGATTGAAATTGAATATTAAAATAAATCAATGTTACTATGTTACTTAAAATATGTGTAGACCATTGCTTTTATCCAATTTCTCGTTCGACACCCTTTGATGATTTAGGTGTATTTTACGTAGAAGAGAAAAATATTTTATCAGGGAAAAATCGAAACAAATACAACAAATTCACTATATGTTTCTTGTTTAAAACAAATTATTGGGCTACTAACGAGAGAAAGAATTAATCAGATATTTAGATCTATATATTCTGTATGATTTTCGGAATTGTTCTCGATGACAGATGTGGTATTCTATACTAAGGAAAATTTTAAGAGAAAAATGCAACTTAACACTTTTATTTTAAAAGTAAAAGATCATCTTTAATAAAATGTTTTCACAAAATATCACTCTATTTCAAGTTAAAGATCACCTGATTGTACAGGGGAACACAAAAAGGGAGAAATTGTGTTTTGAAACGTATGGACAATTTGTGTGGATGTTTAATATGTATAATTCCAATACAATCAAATAGGACACAAACACTTCGATATAGTGCATCAATTGACATGTCAATTGACATGATATATATAATCTAAGAAAGTGTGCCAAACTTAAGAATTATTCATTGATCTAACTGGTGCAATACAAACATTCCATATTTCAAAAGTTTGATCTCTTTCAATTCAGTTTTGTCTTACTTGTTATCTTGTCCATGATATGATATCATTTATTATTTAAAAACAGGGCAAAAATTGGTGCTATATATGGGTGTCATATGATATTAGATATTTTTTTATTTAAAACATATTTTGATATATTTAAATTTCATGACGCTGCTTTTATCTCATATTTACAAATACTTTTCAAATTAAAATAGAGCAAAAATATTTTTGCAAGTTTTATGTTTTTAGTGCATGCAAGAATTTCGAATTATTTCCTCCTTTATCACATCCGAAAGTGTGCACAACTTTCAATATGAACTAATTTTGTCGTAAGCAACGCATTTAAACATGCAAGAAAATTAGAACTATGCAACTATGGCACAATTGTATATATGTTGGTAGTGAGTTTTGAAATTATTTTTATCAAGCATCACAGGAGTAATATTGTTTATTGAGCCTCCCCCCCTAAAAAAAAAACAAACCTGGGACACCCCCAATGATTTTTTTTTTACAAATCGCAAGTACCCTCCACTACTAGCGTTTATAGTATCCTCTCCCCCCCAAAAAAAAAATAACTTGGAACACCCCAAATAAATTTTTTTAGAACCCCCGAGTAATGGTAAAAATGTAAAATTGTGATTTTTAATCAATTCTATTGTTTTTATTAGTGGATATAATTTCATATCATAATAATTATTTAAGTAAAAATCAAAACAATATTTTTATATTTTCACCAACAGTTTAATATATTCATGTTAAATTCCTGTATTCATCTGTAAAGTCACCCAGTATTGAAACCCCCACAGGTCAACTTTCTATAGTTATTGAAGTGTGTATTTCTAAAGATTGATTGGTGGCAATAGACGGCAGTGCTATTCAATAGGACATGAGTTTTGAATAGACTAAATCGATCATTGGAAGTATGTCATTGTTGCCTAGATGACGTTGTCATCACATGTTCATTAGTTACTGTAAACATATAGCAGACTGGTGCGGTCTTTCGTTTCAAATTAACAGTGGTGAGAAGACGTGAATTAATGTGTTAGGAAAGTGTGTAGGATATCGAGAAGGATTTTCATGTCTCAAAAAGTATATCAATCTACAAAAGAACTAAAAAGGAAATTTAAGAGTGTTTGGACTTCCATTCTCGTTTAATGGATTATTCAAGAAGTGTAAATCCAATGATAATTCCAGATTCTGAAATGCAGCCTCAACCACAAAACTGGCTATTGAGGTCTATGGGGTTCAGGAGAAATTTACATTTTGGAAGAAAATATCATTTTCTACAAGAGAATGATTGAGACAAACGAACGTGCTAAGAGTTCGTGACCGGTTGATCTTCCAAAAGCTCCGAAAAGAAAGGTGTAGAACTTATTTAAAGACAAGAGGCTCTCAAGAGCCTGTATCGCTCACCTATGCCATGGCCGACACAACAAGTCAAAATAATCACAACGTTTAAGGTTCTCATTTTCAAATTTGTTTGTTGACTGTTTAAGGGTCCCATTTTGAAGTTTGCTGATGTTATATGATCTAAAATTAAACTATGTTCCCCATTGGCAGATATTTTTGATGGGGTGTAGACCGACTGTCACCTTTCTTGAAGAAGACCATATAAGGATCATTGTGCCTTACTTTGGTTCCAATTGGCTTAATATTTTCAGGAGATCTTTGGATGATTTCCAATGGGGTCTAAGGTTAAACAATGTTCCCCGCTGACTGCCATCTTAGATGATATATGCAGACATGCCAGACACATTAAATGAACCAAGCAAGGACCATTGTGACTAAGTATGATTCTAATTGGCCATGTAAGATCTTTGAATATGTTTCCCTAAAGGGTCCAATGTTAAAAACACGTTCTCTTCTGTCGGCCATCTTGGATATGATGTGGACTTACCAGACATTTTTTTCAACGGGGCCACCTAAGGACCTTTGTGCCCAAGTTTGGTTCCAATTAGCCCAGCGGTTTCAGAGAAGATATTTGAATGAAAAGTTTACGATGGACGGACCATAGACACAGTGATGGCAAGACGCTCAATGCAGGTCAGTTAGAAAGTTATACATATTTATCTGGGAGAGATGTTTGCAAGGTGGACAAACGAAATTACTGGAGAACACAATATACAATTATTATTAATTTCTGAAATTAGTAAAGATTATAAAGTGTTTTTGCAAAAATGTAAAGTTTAGTACAAAAAAACCTTTCTGCTCTTGATTATGTAACAAGTATTTTTTTAATAAAGTGATAGCGGGGAATTTCTTTCAAATTTAAAAGAGAACAGTAAACCAGAGAAGATTTGAAAACAGAATATAAAGGGAAATAGCCAGATGAGCTAAAAAAATCTGAGAAAGAAAAGAAAGCAACCTATCATAACCTCTAAAGAACTTCACTCCTTTCTAAAAAGCAGAAAGGTGGATTTATCAAGGGCAATTTCGAGGATGAATTTTGTTTTTAATCCACGAAGTGGAGAAGACATTGCTAAACAGCTACAAGAAGCACACAAACACTTGGGAGAACATAATGCCTAAGGTATGCTGTTTAACATTACTTACGGTGATTTCCTTAATGATGTGAGAGACTGGTTTCTTAAGGAAAAGGGAGATTGTTCAGTGAAACGTGGGACACATGTGTATCATCTAAGATAGATATATCTATACCTCATGCTCGTAAATTAAGACAACTTTCTAATCTACTTAAAGGATTAAAGGGTTTTCTGAACATTAATGTCTCAATCAATGATATTCTTTCAAAACAAGAACTTTTCAAACAAATGTTAACAATCGATGAGTTTGCCACCTTTTGGAGACAGGGAGACATTATTCCAACCGATGAACTTAATCACTCACAAGAGGTTTGATATGTATGTGATATTGATTTTCTTATTCCATATAAGGAGTGATCATACATGATCAGTGGGTGGGACAACTCTTTTCTATGGTTTATATTCCATATAAGGAGTGATCATACACGATCAGTTGGTGTGACAGCTCTTAACATGAGCGGTTTGGATAAAAGAACTCAGAACAGTGATATTACGTTTGACTTGTATGTATTTATTTCACTTTTGTTTGACGAATTGTTTTAACCTTATTCTTTCAGAGTACACATTTGTCAAGGAGGGTAGTCCACTTAAGCAAAAGCAGTGAGGATGAGGCAGAGCCTAAAACCTGTCGAAAGAAAAGGAAAGTCATAAAAGGAAAGTCATTTATAAAAGAAGAAGCACCCACTTCCTAAAGAAATGAGGACAGAAGAAAGTAGATAAAGAGTAAGTAAAAATTTTATGATCCTAAATCCGAAAGTATATACTCATTGTAATGTTAAATGAACACCTGCGACTATAGTCACACATACACAAACACACAAATACATTTAATCTGAATATGGTAAAGAAAACGACGAAATCAAAAAATAAAATAAGCGTATATTACATTGTGAATTCAAAATTTGTCTTTATCAATTTATCTTGATTTGTGTTATCATTTTCATCATAATCTGGTTCCGGTAATTGGGGTTTATATGTCATAAGAAATCCCTATTCGAATATTTGGTATAGTTATTAAATAATTACTACCAAACGGCCAAGTAACCACATAATTAGAAACCCCTTTTAATACTGTTTCTATTAATATTTTTTATTAAGGTCTTTCCCGACTCCAGTCGGAAAGACCTTATAGTAATTCTTCTGATTATTATTAAGGTCTTTCACCACATGTGAAAGACCTTATTGTAATTCTTCCGATTATTAAGGTCTTTCACCTCAGTGTGAAAGACCTTACTGTTATTCTTCGGATTATTATTATTATTTTTTTTTATTCTTTTTCTTCCGCCGCAACCGCTGTAAAAAAAACTACGCGACATATCATTTCGACTCTTGGTGTCCTGAATCGATATCACTGCGGGACTTCAAAACTCAGTCAAGCATATCGATTTATTTTTAGTAACGGAGTTATCTCCCCTAACACGGTTTATCTTGTTAGCAGATCTCCTCATAAACCGTAACCGATATCAAAATTCTGAATGGGGGAAAATGTTCGATTCATCCTCAGGATGATTTATTACCCAAAAAAACTTTTTTGGGTCGCTACCCCGGTTACGCTTTTTTGACCTCTAAATATGCAAATTTCTCAAAGTTGTCTGATTTCCACCAAATTTGGTTTCCAGGTAGCTTTGATGGTCCTGATTACAAAAAGGTGGTTAAAAAAATTTTCTGGTCGCCATTTTCAAAATGGCGGCTATATGAAATTTTGTTATTGCGATAACTCGCAAACGATAAAAAATTTATGAAAACATTATATGGCAAAAATGTTCCTCTCATTGAGATCTACATTTGATTCAATTGAAAGAAAACTCTGCGATGAACCGTTTTTTAGTTATAGCCCTTGACGCGTTTTCGTAAATTGGTTTTTTGCGAATAACTTTTAAACGCTTACAGATAATATAGTAAACATATATGTTTAAAGTGATCAGCATGAAAAGACCTTCAATTTGAGTACCAGGTTGAAGGTCATCGGTGACCTTTGACCTTGACCTTGTTTGCATATAAACTCAAAAACTGTAATAGATAGCTGAAAAATTATATCAGCAAAAATGTTCATCACGTGAAGGGCTACATTTGTTTCATTTGGACCGAAGCTCTCCGATGTGACCCTGAAGAGTAATTGCCCTTGACGGGTTTGGGAAAGAGGTTTTTTGCGTATAACTTTTAAACTTTTACAGATAGCATTGTCATGTAACATATCAAATTAATCAGTAAGAAGAGACTTCAATTTGATCCCAAGGTCAAAGGTCATCGGTCAAGGTCATAGCCAGTTTTGGGGTTTTTTTTAATGTAAAATCTTTAAAACGATTTGAAATGGCCACTCAAATATAATGGAGACAATGTGCGTCTATCAAGATGATTTTAAGCATGAACATAACATAAAACATAACATTGACTGGGAAAGACATTGCAATTGTTCTCTGAACAATTGTCTTTTTATTTATTTTTTTTTTAATTCTTTTTCTTCCGCCGAAACCGCTGTAAAAAAACTATGCGACATATCATTTCCACTCTTGGTGTCATGAATCGATATCACTGCGGGACTTCAAAACTCAGTCAAGCATATCAATCTATTTTTAGTAACGGAGTTATCTCCCCTAACACGGTTTATCTTGTTAGCAGATAGACTCATAAACCGTAACCGATATCAAAATTCTGAATGGGGGAAAATGTTTGATTCATTCTCAGGATGATTTATCATGCAAAAAAATTTTTTTGGGTCGCGACCCCGGTTAGGTGTTTTTGACCCCTAAATATGCAAATTTCTCAAAGTTGTCTGATTTCCACCAAATTTGGTTTCCAGGTAGCTCTCATGGTCCTGATTACAAATCTGGTATCAAACATTTTTTTCGGCCGCCATTTGAAATTTTGTTATCGCAATATCTCGCAAACGATAAATAATTTCTCAAAACATTTTATTGCAAAAATACTCCTCTCATTGAGATCTACATTTGATTCAATAGAACAAAACCTCTACGACAAACCGTTTTTGAGTTATAGCCCTTGATGCGTTTCGGTAAATCGTTTTATTGTGAATAACTTTTAAACGCTTACAGATAATATAGTAAACATATATATTTAAAGTGATCAGTGCGAAAAGACCTTCAATTTGGGTACCAGGTTGAAGGTCATCGGTGACCTTTGACCGTGACCTTTGACCTTGTTAGCGGATAAACTCGGAAACTGTAACAGATAGCTGATTAAATGTAATGGGGAAAATGTTCATCTTCACGAGACGCAACTTTGTTACATTTGGTCCAAAGAGATTTGACGACTCTTTTTATGAGTTATTGCCCTTTGAAAGATTTTGAGTTACCGTTATTGCTAAATACTCCCAAACGATAAGTGGTAGAGACCTGAAACCTTCACCAATGTTGATGGCAAGACTTGACCTTTCAAATGATATCAAGGTCAAAGGTGAATTGTGACCTTGACCTTTGACCTTGAACCTTGTTAGTGTATAAACTCGAAAACTGTAATAGATAGCTGATTAAATGCATTGGAGAAAATGTTAGCCTTATTAAGATCTACATTTGGTACATTGGGTCCAAAATAATTGGACCATTGGTTTTGGACCTTCGGCCCAAAAACCATATTTCGAGGTCCGATTTAAGGGTTTTTTGCTTATATCTCAAAAACTATTAAAGATACAATTAAACTATAGGAAGATAAAATGATAAGTTCAATATGGCCGACAAAATGGGGTCAAGGTCAAAGGTCAAGGTCCTTAGCAACAACGTTATTTGCCATGAAAGTCCTCAGCAACCATATGCAAAAAGTTTTGTAATGTTGTAAAGAGGAAATAAATGACGTTGCCAACCGGAAGTGACTTTCACAACCAGCAAAAGTACAGTTTCAAATTTGTCTTTGTTAATAATTAGGGAGGGGGACATTTCGGTTTGAATCGCGAATCACATTCATATCTTTCCGATGCGGTGAATTATTATTTTCCTGAACAATTATCCGGTTTTCGTTGTTCATGACGTTTCATTTCCCTAGACTAAGATATTCCCTGATCATAACGAAAGAAATTTTTGACATTTAACGCTGTTTTAGTAATAACTACAGCTGTAATGTAGGTACAGCAACTTCACTGTAATACTGGAATACTCTCTTGATACTGAATATGTGCATATATTTGAAATTAATCACCAATTTCAGTATTTAGATTGGATATTCAGTGCTTCCATAACATGAAGAACAATACCGGTAGATGTATATAGAATGCAGTCTTCATATGAAATGTAAGTACAACAAAATACTAGGACATTTACTTTTCGTGGGGAAGCTCGACCTGTGCACATTTTTGTGATACAGTACGAAAATATTCATTTTTCGAAACACCAAAAATGGAATTGTTTTGTAATTAGTTTCAGGCACAGAAACCAAATTAGGTTGTATCGACAGACCCTATCATGCAAAAAAAACTCAGAATATAGACTAAGTTATGCTAAAATATTTGTTATTGTGTTACAAATATTTATATACACAGATCCTCACACCATGTACACCTGGGAAATATTAACATTCAATTATAGGACTAGGATATGCATGTTTATCATAGGGTCCTGAAGCGGGGTTTCAGTATTTCTTTTCAAGATCATCCAGCCTTCCAACAGTCAGGCCCCATGTCAGTCTGGCCTTGTCACAATCAGGCGTTGGTAAATCCGGCCTTGGTCTATCCATCCCTGTATTTTTGATTGATACTATAACGTTGTTTTGTTTGTTTTGAGATAGAAAGATCTTGTACTGAGTATGACAAATATAAAAGGACCAAGCGTACAAATGTATGTTGTACGTTGCACGAACACAACCCTTTAACAGCCTGATTTTGTTAATTTACTTATATTCTGTCTACTTTGACAAATATTCAATATAGTAATGATTTTTCAGCTTTTTTATACCTTTTCACCTGATTTTATTTTGAAAGTGCTTTCATGGTTCTATTGATCATTAATTTTTGGTTGTGTAATACATGCAGACCTCAACTTATTTGTTATAACTTCCCTTGATGAAAATGACACTGTATCAGTATATGTATATGTACATGTAAAATGTGCAGCCTTTATATATGTAATTGAAAGCATGAACTATTTGTCAACACCAGTGGCCTAGGAATATCCATATTTTTATTTCGGACCTAATTTAGTATGTAACTCTGAAGAACTTCATGTTTTGTTTGTATGATACCAAAAGGGACCATTTTAAATTTGCTTAGATTTTATTTAAATTTTTTGTATATGCTAGTATAGTTTTGGCTGCTAGGTATAGAGGAATAAGTCATTAAGCATTACACTGGTTGAAATTTGTCAATAAATATTTGTTTTAACTTTTCGCAATGCTTCAGTGTATTTTATATACTAATATGTTTGTCGCGACAAGTCAGGGAGGGGTCAACTTTTTTCGCAAATATGACAAATGACAAAAATTTAAATCTTTTCAAAATTTTCATTCAGGTTGAAAAGTTAAAGTATATATAGGCTTAAAATGTGGATTACAATCCACTTTTTCTAATTTTAATAAACAAATGCATCAATATACCAAATTTAATTTTAAATTTTGAAATCTGAAGCCCAAACTTTACAAACTATGGTAATAAATTGTGGCCTTCTGCAGTTGAAAATGCAATTATTTCTAAATATATGCAGTGAAAATATAAGTTGGTGCCAGGTTTAAATAAATAAAAGACTTATTTGTCAATTTAATAAGATGAATAGTTCATTTCATAAGATTTTAGACTCTGTAGATGGGTATTTATCAGTCCATGGGGTCAGTTTAACTTATCACACTGCTGACTTAGTACCAAATTTGCATTTGCAGTACATGTACAAGAGGATAGCTGTAAGTAAATCAGATATCCAACCAATTAAAAGCTTTTTTACATCATTCAAATCTGATTCCTAGCCATTTTGGATTCCTGGCCAATT
>MJUU01070678.1:23812-34946 GCA_002080025.1 Modiolus philippinarum
CATTACTTTTAAGTGATAGTGCAAACAAACTCAGACCAAGTTCAATATCTGTTTGAGAGCTTGAAGTGGTTCTAGTGTTATGCCCCTTTGACAACTTTTGCAAATTTTGAGGTTTCCGACCAAAAACGTCTAAACGATATGGCAGACAGTAAGTTATTTTTCTCGAAACTCACGCAAAATAAGATTTTGGTTTCAGAGGTTCCACTGGTTCTGGAGTGATGTCATTAAAAAATTTCCGAATTTAGTCCTTTCCAGATTAACAAAAATATATAACGTCTTCCGAATTGCTAATAAAAGTTGCGTATCTCTGATTTCAGTCCAGGTTTAATTTTGGATTCAGCGTAGAGAGTGGTATTTTGATAAAATACTTTTAAATTTGCCTGAAAAAAACGTGGGGAGGGGGCTTCCTTACTTATTTCTTTATTTAATTTTGCTCATAGTATCACACTAGACTACCTTTATATTAATAAATGCAAAAATACTGTGATTTGTTGGAATTATGCATGGTCAGAAATAACTAAATACCGAAGTTGCTGTGAATTTATTTTCTGCATATGCGCATTTCGACAACTTATGTCTCTTCAGTGCAGATAAAATCTAAAGGTTTGGAAGACCATAAAATCAAATATATTAAAAACTGATAGAGAACAAATACCAAATATGATCCAAATGTAAAGCCAAAATCAGCTAAGGACAGAGCTTTGCGGGAGGGAGATACTCCTTAGTTTTCAATGAAGTAATAACTTCTTGTGTAGCACGATTAAAGTAGTATTCATCACTTGAGAGACATTTCCTGAGGTGGCGATTTTACTTTGTCCATCACTCATAAAACATCCCACAACTCATAACCTGGTAACATCACTCATAACGATTCACAAAATCTATAAATTCATATAAAATATCATCTTTTTGTGTCAAAGAAACATATCAAGGCAGAAGTGTAAATATTATAATTGGACGTTTAACAATATATGTATAAAATATTGATGATTTTGAGAAAAAGACAAATTTCGGACGGTTTGTCAAAAATTTGACAAGTTCAACCCCACAAAAACAGGCTGAATTCAGCAAAAAATACGTTACCGTTTAATAAGATATTTGTATGTATATCATCCTTGACTTAATAGCGATCGAACTACATTCTGCGATTTTTAAAAACAAAAGTACTTTACGGGTAATATGATGATAAATGTTGGTAGTTGCATTTCGAAGCGGTGACCTCGATAACATCACTCATAACAGGATATTATCATCACGATTTTTCTTTCATAACAAAATGTTATGATTGGTGCCCGTGTGAAAATGATATTTTAGATTAAACTTAGAAATAAGAAATAGCCCGGAAGTCAGAAATTTGAAATAAGAAAGAAGAAAAAACAGGAAATAAGAAATAAAAAGTCTCTTCTCGGCTTTCATAGTTCAAATATTTAAGAACCTAGTCACCGCGCAAAGTAACGATGATCTTTCCAGATTTGTCTGAATCTGACACATTCAGCAACAATATCAAACTAATTCAAATAACGATCCTTTAGATTACAAGATGCGCCATAAAAAGGAGTTGGCTTCTCCTCTAATCTAATCTTTGAAATTTAACAGAACAACAACAATAAGGCAAAATAATAAACAGCATACACCAGGGACGACCTCATCCACCTCGAGGAACTAAATCGGGTTCTGAGTATTGGTGAATATAGCCAAGGTTAGCGAGTAATTTTGCATGGATTTGATAGTTAATACTGTCTTTGGCAATACATAAGGGAACAGTCATTATTTATCAGCTGGGGTGGATAATTTTTTAACAAATGTTTCGACCCCCCCCCCCACAGTCCAGCGTAATAGATTTGACCCCCCACAAGTGACCGAAAAATAATTTCGACCGCCCCACCCCACAATCTGAGTTTCATATGAATCTGAAATTTTTATAATTGTAATAAAAGTAACTTGCTTTTTTGGTTACAGAAAGTCTATTGGTCAAAAAAGTATCTTAGAAAATAACAATATCGTATTGATTGAACATCGGTTCGAAAAGCCAAAAAAGGCCTTGAAATCTTTTGTTGAGGTCGAGTGTCATCCTCACAAGTCAAGGATCGCCGTGTGGCCATCCATACAATTTAGTTCTTGTTGATAGTTTAACTTCTAATTTTCCAACAGAAAATTGGTATTTTCTTTTGTATCCTAGAATTACATCAGAGACATATGTCACTGATTACATGCATGTCCTTACTGTGAATAAAAGTACTGAACAAGCTTTAATTATTCTTCTTTAATCACTATTTATGGGAAAGTTTTTGCAGAGCTGTCTTCAGATAAAATACTTAAACTAAAGGTAATGGCCTGCCGATGGCGGGCGAAAAAATATCACCCTCTATCTTGTCCCGTATCATGTCTAGATTCTATAGTCAATAAAACTTTTAATTGCAGGTCATGAAAGCTAACTTAAACTGGGACTGTAACATTATATTAGTACCACTTAAAAACTACTTCCTTAAGGCTAAAAATGCGCTCCCTAACAGTACAGTACCGTTCTGAATTTTCGTCCCCTCCTATGAAACTACTTTCAATATTTCGACCCATCCCATCAAAATTATCCACCCAACTGATAATTAATAACTGTTCCCTAATTACTCATTTTGTACTGATTTCTGATGGTGCGGATTTCTGATCGGAACTTGTTAAGAATTAGAATCTTCTCATCGTTTCCGGTTATCTACACCACTCGAAATGGAAGTGGAATGAAGAAAGAAAATAGATTTAAACATGGAAAGTAGAGAAATTGTGACATTACAGATAGGTCATTACTCGAATTTTGTTGGAACGCATTGGTGGAATATACAGGTAAAGCCATATCAATTGCAAATTCAAATGTTTCTGGTGCAGTTTCTGGACATACTAGAGAGCAACTCATTTCTCCCCTTTTTTACTGTTATTTCCTGATTTTGATCATACACCAGACAAAATCTGAATAAATTTGTACAGTGTTGAAAGAGTTGTATCAAATTTTGTAATGAAAATGTAAGCAGAAGAAATGTGTAATGCATGACTTGAAGAAACAGACTGTCTATGGTCACTTTCCCCTTTACATAAAAAAGACAACTTTTAATACACAATACACATGGATGATTAAAATCTATAAGTAGTACAATACATGTTTTTAATGGTGATCATTTTCTATGATTTATTTTAAAAACATTTTTTGGGGGAGACAGCTTTGATGACAAAATCATTAAGCTGCATCAGAGATATATAATTAAAGAGACTGGCAACTTGACGAATTCTTGTGAAATCATGCCGCCATTGAGACTTTGATAAAAACTTCCATTTCACAAACATAAATCGCTAATATCTCGATAATGTATGAAAATATCATAATAAAACTATCTAAACACAACCAACATGGTAAAATACTTTCCAGTTTTCATAACTAGGACATGTAGGAAGTTGTAATCACTGAAATGAAAGAGGAGTTTCAAAAGTAAACAAGGCACATCACGATCTTCGTTGTCAGATTTCCACATGAAATCTCAGCTTTATTTGCCGATAATTCCAATTGCTAATGCAACGTCCAATTTCATTGGTCAACGTCATGAACAACAAAAAAGTTATTTCTCGATAAACTTTTCTTGCCCATTAATACATTACGACGTTAAATAGTGCAGTATATGGTGACGTAAAAATCAGTGACAACAATGTCTAAAGTTCAAAGGATTGGAATTATAAGAAATAAAAATATTTTGGAGGAGTTTATGGATGTGTAAACGCGGCCTTTCACTCACAAACTCTACATAAAGACCTTCGGACTTTATTTAGTTTGTGAGTGAGTCGGCCGCGTTTACACATCAATAAACTCTTCCAAAATTACTTTTATTCCTGTAATATCTTTTTCATTAGTCAATATTTCTCATTCAAATTTTCGAAACACAACTGTAAAATAATTAAGGAAAACAATTAACTTTTTTGGTTTAGAAATATGTTAACTTAATCAAAAATAAAGAAGTTCTGATGTGGCTGTACCATGTTTGTTGTGATTAATATGGGGTGATAGTAGAGTTTCCAATCTCTGTAATTATATGTCTCTGGCTGCATTGACAGTGTCTATGTTGCCATCTATATACAAAATGTACATGTAGGGCCAACAGACCCATTATTAGGTCTACACTTACATTGCCAACATTTTCATGGACATCAGTTGCACACTTGTCCATATTTTCCACATTGGACATTGTCATTCTGAGCTGTGTCTTCCATCTTCACCTTCTTCACATCACAGTCTTCCAGATATCCATAATGAATTTAAGGCAGTTGTTTTTTGCTTTTAGTTTTACAAACCCTAGGCTCATACCTTGAAAATGTGGCCCCAAAATGAAAGAAAATTGCCTTTTTAGTTCGCCTCAACAAAGTTGAGGGGGACTATTGGAGTACCCCCCGGCATCTACGTCTTCGTCCACGTCCGCATTTGGGTATATATCTTGGTAACTATGCAGGGTAGGGTCATCAAACTTTGCATGCATGTTGGGCTATCTCGCAGCCTCAAAGAAAATTAGGCCTCTCTGACCTATATTTTCGGCTTGAGTGGCTTTCATGTAAATTTACATCCATGTTCATATCTCAGTAACTATACATAGTACAGTAGTATGATCATCTACTTGTGCATATGCATGCATCTCTGATGGTAGGTCAGCATCCAGGCAAAATTAGGTCACTTTGACCTACAATTTCTGCTTGAGTGACTTACATTCAAGTTTAGGGACGAGTTCAGATCTCGGTCACTGTACATGGTAGGATCATCTAACCTTGCAAATGCATGCATTTCTGATGGTAAGTCAGCATCCAGGCAAAATTATGTCACTTTGACCTACATTTTCCGCTTGAGTGACTTACATTCAAGTTCATGTCAGGGATAAGATCTCAGGTACTGTACATGGTAGGATCATCTTGCATGTGCATGTACATGTATCTGTGATGGTAGTTCAGCATTCAGAGAAAATTAGGTCTTTTAAACCTACATTTTATGCATAAATGACTTACATTAATGTATACCTCCGAGTTCCTACAGTACAGCTTACAGCATACACTGATAAATGCTGAGCATTGGAAAGGCTCAGCATTCAATGCTGAGCTTTTATTAGGGGTCATAAAACTTTGGCTGATGATCAGTTTTATGACCGTCTTCCCTACAGGTGGTTAGCTTCAATAAACAATGTTGTCAAGTGAATTTTTGGTAGATGTACATGTGCATTTACCTGTTTTAAGTGGCTGTTTTAAGGAGCAAAAACAATTTACCTGTGATCAATAATTTATCCAGGAAAAACTTTTTAATATGTCATTGATTTATGCAATAATTAATAAAGTTAATAAGTTAAAAAATTTTTAATTAATATTTAGGAAAAAAAATCAAAAATTTTTTTTTTGATTTTTTGGGGATTTGAAAAATTCTTATTAATATTTCATGTACTTTATACTTAACTATTTTGATTTTTGAAAGAATTGAATATATTTGAATTTTGATGTAAATATAACCCGTTAAATTTGAGGGTTATTTGTTTCACGATATTCGTTTGTCTCTGGATATAATAATCGTAACCAAGAGGTACAAATTTTACGATTTAATACGAGTTCTCACTTCCAAAGTAAAACATAGAATAATAACATAAAATGCAACAAAGATAAATTTCAACAATAATCGATATAATCCCTTACGGGTTAAATGTCCATTCAAAGGCCTTAAATGCCGAAATTGACATGCTAAATACAAAATGATTGATTTCGGATTATCTTGTCCTTTTCCGACAATGTTATGTAATGTTGCGGGATTAACTATTAAAGGTATATAATGTCATTCAATTAAATGTAAGAAAACTAACTTTAAAAAAATCAATAAGGATCAATGAAAATTACAATTGTTCAATAACGGAGTTTTTGACAGTATCTTTAGATTTCAATTTATTTGTCTATAAGCTTCTTTAAATTTCAATTTATCATTTGTGAACTAAAAAGTAAACACAAAATGTCCATCAATTCTGGAACGCATTTTCTCCCGGTTATATTCTCCCATTGTCCACCAAAGTGATTGTCCCGAGCACTTAATCGCGTGCTTGAATAATATATAAGTCTCTGGTACATCATACACATCGGTAGTTGTTACCGTAGTTACCATAACTGTGATCTACAGACAGCAATATGAACCTTTACACAAAGCGCACGCTAACTTAAAAAAAAATCCACATGTAAGGTACATTGTTGTATAAAATAAAATGGGACATTAAGTAATTAATCATACTTCGTAACTCTGGACGTAAAATTATATAAAATCAGGTAGAATGGAGTTCAAAATATATTCAGGAATTGAAGGGCTAACTCTTGGACTTTTCTTCATTTTTTTTTTTCGTAAAGTAAACATGTTTTACATATAAATGGTCACAAAAACAGGGTTTTATAGGAACATGGACAACAAAACAACAATAAAATAAAGTTTATGTACTAAAAAAAAATATACGGATTAAGTTTAGTGTAGACATAGTTGTACGTTATTTATGGACAAACTGAAATAGACAACTTCTACTGTTATTGAATTCTTGGGACAAAATATTAAAACATACTTGTAAAATATCTCGCATTTATTGCGAATTTATTACAAAAATAAAACTTGAAAAACAGAAAGGTAAAAACAATGTTTTTGTAGAAAAGAAATGCGATTTTAATGTAATCTTTAATTTATTTGCTCGTCCCCTATGGGCATAAATTTGCAAAAAAAATATTATTATAAGAAAACGAATTTGGTTCAACAATGGTTTTACCAAAACTTTTGCCAAAAGCAAAAGGCTGTTTTTTTGTTAGTGTAAAAATATATATTTTACTTATCTTCAATAACGAGGCATCACCCTCTTTATCAAGGATAATCTAAAAATGGATAAATTATGGGTGATGAGTCCACAATTTATTCATTTCATTTAAAACAAATATTACTTCTGACAAAACGAATAGCTAAAACCATTGTTTAACCTTAAATTTGACACACAAAATAGTAAAATAGCAGTTAATAGAGTGAAAAAAATATATATAATACATAAAATGTCAATCCTCTAGTCCAAGTTACGACCCGAAACTTGTGCCTAAACACTGGGTCCAAAAATACGACATTTGAATCATGACATATATGTATTTCGTTTTTTTAAAATTCGTTTTAACATTATGAAGTGTCTATATTGCTTGTGTCTAGATTTGGTGAGGGTGCACGAATAACTTAAAAGTATAAAATAAATATCAGCTAATATTGTTCTGCAGAGGGCCTATACGACAGTTTATTCATTTTATTTGGCATAAAAACTTTCATTCTTCGTGACGTTGAACCGTTGTGATAGCCAGTGAGATACTGTAATTGTATTCAAATGTATGTTGTTAGTGCTGTTAACAGGCTTTAATATGGTGTGGTGAATTTTTGTATACGAAAATATTATGCATCATATAAAGAGAAGAGAAGTACAGTGTCTCGCTAAGTTGATCAGACTAGGCGAGACTATACACTATAAATATGCTTGGCCAGGCTATATTTACAATGACTTAATTGGGCCTAACGGCGCCGTGTCCTTCTCTTTATATGTTTGTTTGCATAAAATTGTCGTATAAGATCATTGGGTATATTGCGGGAAGGTTCCCACGAATTTTCTGATTTATTGTAACCCTTCCATTTAATTAAATACTCCTTTTTATTTTTTCTTGTTCTATATCTAAGAATTTGTTCAACTTCATAGTTTTTGTCTTCGTCGCGTTTTACTCGTTTGGTTTTATTTTGAGGTGTTAAAGTTTTATTGTCGTTTTTATTTCCATTTTGAGTATGGTTTTTATTTTGGTTTTTGGAAATTTTAGGTTCGTTTTTATTATTTGTTTATTATTTTCGCGTTTTAGAATAGTTTTATTGACTCTGTCGAGAATTTCAGGCATTTCCATGTCATTGTCTGTTGGTTCAATATCATCATCATTGACGTTCTCTGGTGGATTGGTTGGGCGATCTATCAGGTCATGAAACATCTTCAACCTGTTTGCATGGACGGGTGCCTTCAATTCTTTATGATCTTCAGAACGGCGTAACTTGTAAGTGTAATCGCCTATGTATTCTACGATGTAGTACGGTCCTGTCCACTTTCTTTGTAATTTAGATGATAGGCCAACCGGAGTACGTGTACAATACAGCCATACTTTGTCTGTTACTTTGAATTTGACCGTGAAGTTGAATTTTCTGCAGCAAACTCAAGACATCAACGACAAGTGTACAAAGCAAAGTGTTCAAGAGGACGGTACCCCAGAAGATAAGTGAATATTTGGCAAACTCGGGGACCGAGTTTAAGTGGAGGACGAGAGAATATAACCCGGAAATATTTGGACATTTTGGATTTTAAGTTAAGTGTTTTCATTAAATATTCTCTTTGGGCATTTCATATAATACGTTTTAGACATTTAATTTACATAATTTTTAGTGCTAGTGTGACAAGTGAGTTTATCTATTTATTCTTTCCTTTATTCTTTCGTTTTAAATTAATCTCTCAATTATTTCTATTGTTCAAAATATGTTTGTCGCGCTGGAAGCCGGATAGAGCTGTTTAATATCTTTGGACACTAATCTGTTTACATAACAACTGTTTTTAATTATCTATATATATTTGTTATTTTATATTGTTATTCAGTTTAGGTCTTGGGTCTGGAAGTGTCCAGATACCGCAAAATAAAAGTATACAATTTGGAATACCTTATTCATTTCATATAGCCGGAATTTTACCCGGTTATATATTGGTCGAGTTAACCCGCGGCACGATCTTCAGTACCTAGCTCTACCAGATAGTTAGTTTTCCCAATAATTGTGAGAATCAAAATGAGTCAGTGGCAAAATTACAGATTCAGATCATGGAATAACCAGTCAGAAAGAAGTGGACAACCATTCGGATCATTTGAACATTCAGATGTCTTGTGTAAATTTTGTGGAAAGGATATCTGTTTCTCTCAGTACCATCAATGCTATGCTATTCGTTCAATTTGTTATAAGTGCAGGAATCCTGGACATTTCGCTAGAATGTGTGGACATTTTACAAAGCGAAATTCTCACAATTGTGTGAAAAGAAAATCGAAATCAAAATTAAAACGTGATGCTGAGAGAATGAAAAAATTTATTCAACAAAAACAGCAGAAAGAATCGCAATTTCCGTTCATTGGAATCGACAATAACGAATTAGCCACTATTACTTGCGCGGCCATTGAAGAAATTAGGGACGACAATTTGAAAACTTTAAAATCAGAAAATAGAAAGGGTAAAGATGAAAATGCAAGATTGAAAATTCAAAATTCAGACTTTGCTATGGAATGTCATAATTTACAGAAAGAAAATGAACAATTAAAATCCGAACGACTAGACTTAGAACGACGTTTACATATTTTGGAAACTAATTATAAAGATTTTGAGGTGGTTAAAGAAAGAGCATTTACATTCATAAGCGAAAATCATAAACTGGAACAATCTAACAACAGACTTACGATAGATCTTAAGAATAGCCAAATGAAGGAACGTATGCTAAAAAGACAAGTAGAAGATCTGGAGGAAGAAATAAGCAAAAATAGACTATCCGGTAATAAAAATATGGGACTTAATTCCTCGGCAATAGACTATCCGCAACAAAGACCTGCTGGTTTTAGGGCCATACGCAGCAGAGGAAGATATCCGAGACGATAAAGTTTAAAACTCGGGAACCGAGTTTAGTGGAGGACGAGAGAATATAACCCGTTAAATTTGAGGGTTATTTGTTTCACGATATTCGTTTGTCTCTGGATATAATAATCATAACCAAGAGGTACAAATTTTACTATTTAATACGAGTTCTCACTTCCAAAGTAAAACATAGAATAATAACATAAAATGCAACAAAGATAAATTTCAACAACAATCGATATAACCCTTACGGGTTAAATGTCCATTCAAAGGCCTTAAATGCCGAAATTGACATGCTAAATACAAAATGATTGATTTCGGATTATCTTGTCCTTTTCCGACAATGTTATGTAATGTTGCGGGATTAACTATTAAAGGTATATAATGTCATTCAATTAAATGTAAGAAAACTAACTTTAAAAAAATCAATAAGGATCAATGAAAATTACAATTGTTCAATAACGGAGTTTTTGACAGTATCTTTAGATTTCAATTTATTTGTCTATAAGGCTTCTTTAAATTTCAATTTATCATTTGTGAACTAAAAAGTAAACACAAAATGTCCATCAATTCTGGAACGCATTTTCTCCCGGTTATATAAACATCAGGTATATGTTAATGGGATTTCAAGGTGTGCAATTATTGTTTTAATTATGTGAAAATGAAGGAATTCAATTTGGGTCACAATCAGAGAATAAAATGTCTTATTGCATTTATTAATTAGGGCATGGATATCTGTCTTCACATCGACATCATTATATGTTAATTGTTACATATAATTGTCTTATGAAGAACCAATTTATGAAAATTAAGTTTGCAAAGGATTAGAAAATAGACTGTCACATTTTAATGATCATAACACATTTCAATACCAATATATATTGTTAAACATTGTAATATTCAACAGTTCCTTGGCATAACTGGCATATATCTGCTCCAACTTTCTAGCATATGTATCATTCCAGTGTGTTTCCTTTTCTTTTCTGTGGTGGTACAGGGATTCAAAAAGTGTGACAGAAATTTGAGATATATTGGCAAAGATTAGCCATGTTATAAGAGAAAGCAAAAAATTAGAATTAAATTTGGGGGTCATCAGCCATATAAGCTCACCATCTCTTCACTTTTATGCAGGATCCCTGGCCTTTGTATAAAACTTTCAATAATTAAAAAGAAAAGTAAGGGTCACTAAGACTATTTTCCAATTATTTCACAGAATTTTAATTATGATAGTGATATCTTTGTAAAAATTACCTCCCTTGTTTAAATTTTCATTTCAGCAATACAAAAAAAAAATTTCTGACATACATGCAAAAAAACTTTTAAATACTAAATGAAAGGAAATAGACTTATTGCTCAAGTTTTAAGCAAAAATTTTAAGATTTGTCCAAAAGTTTAAATGTTATTGAACAATACACACTGAAGCATAAAACATGAATAATAATG
>MJUU01070678.1:40882-64845 GCA_002080025.1 Modiolus philippinarum
AGAAAACAGACACATATGCTAATTTTACAGGGATGGAGATGTCAATTTACATCAGTCTACACCAATGTCTAAGAATCAGTACCTACAAGATCTTCAAGTACAGGTACAGTAGTATGATAAAGAATTATAAAAACCACAGGCAGGAATGATAGCTAATGTAATATGTGTAGGACCTAGATTTAATCTGTAAATAGTTGATCATAACTATTTGAATTTTTGAGATACACATACTTACATAGATTAAACCCTGTTTTAACAAAATACATATACAAAAAAACACAAAACAACAAAAGGGAGACCTTATCTGTATATATAAGCTTAGAGTCAAGTAATAATTTTTCTCAGTCAAGAAAATTACAGATAATAATGCTATAAGACAGTGCTCTTATAAAATTGCAATAAACTTTAACCTGGGTTCTGAATATATTTAAGACTGATGTGGAGAAATACATTAAAAAATGTTGAATGTGGTATTGGATAACCTCAGAAATATTAATGATAATAATATTGGTAAACCATAGAACATTGACATTTCCTCGGACTTCTTAACATGTAATGTTAAATAAGATATAATCATCAGGGTTTTATTACAAGTATTATGAACATTTGATATCATATGAAGTTTTGATAAGCTGGAATTAATTGTATTTTTTATAGGAGGAGAAATTAGTAGACAAAGAAGATTATGACAGTGGGAAAATAGAAGATGAAATGTCAGGTATTTTCTGTCTTATTGTTGTATAATTACTGTTATTTAATATTGTACCAGTAGTTATTTTCTGAGGTCATATGTGCTTTTAATATGGTCTGAAAACATTTTGTATATTGTTGCCCTTGAAAAAAGATGCAGTTATGATACATTATCAAAAGTACATACTTTACAATTATTGACTTTGATATAAGGTTGCTGCTGGGATTGATCTACCTGAAAAAAATGTTATTTCGCTAATTTCTATCCAGTTTTCATATTTCCTGACCAGTGTGGAAACATTTGTTCTCCTCTCTAGAGAGGAGAACAAATTTCGTGAAATTTCCCACCAGATTTATTCGGAATACAATTCTCTGTGTTTTCCTCGACAAGCCTCGCTTTCAAACATTTGCAAAATTTATTTAACTTGATGTGAGAAATTTCATAATCAACTAGTTTTTGTTGTGGAAACTATATTTTCACCATTCACCGAGCTGACACACTGTATCTGTGCTTTTTGTGACAGAACTAACAAGTTTCATCTGAAATGCTTATGTCAAAGCTTACCAATCTTATTGTAATTAGATATTTTTAGATTTTTTAGTCCCCCAACGTCCGTCTGTCCATCAGTATGTAAGTCCTGCATCAGTTTTCCGCACTTTTTTTCTAAACTGTGTAAGATATTGATCTGATATTTTGTATGTGAGTTGACCTTAATGAGTTACAGATCAAGTGTAAGTTTGGTTCTGATCCACTGATTTTTTACGGAGTTATGGGCCTTGGACTCTAAGTAAAATATCAGTTTTCCACACTTTTTTTTTCTAAACCGTTGCAGGTATTGATTTGATATTTTGTAAGTGAATCTACCTTAATGAGTTAAAGATCAAGTTAAAGTTTGGTTCTGCTCCACTGAATTTTGACGGAGTTATGGGCCTTGGACTTAGAAAATTTTAGTAAAATACATATTGATTTGATATTTTGTAAGTGAATCTACCTTAATGAGTTACAGATCAAGTTTAAATTTGGTTCGGGTCTACTGATTTTTGACGGAGTTATTGGCCTTGGACTTTTTTGGAATTTTTGCTAGTGCGATATAACCTTGTTCTTCCGGTAGGGGACTTGGTAATGCCTTGCAATAGGATCCACACTTGTTAGTCCCGTAGCGGCGATAGCCGAAGGGGACTTTAGGTTTGTGCTTTGTCCGTCCGTCCGTCTGTCTGTCCATCCGTCTGTCTGTCAGTCCCACATCAGTTTTCCGCACTTTTTTTCTAAATTGTTGCAGGTATCGATCTGATATTTTTTATGTGAGTCTACCTCAATGAGTTACAGATCAAGTTAAAGTTTGGTCCCAGTCCACTGATTTTTGACGGAGTTATGGCCTTAAACTTAGAAAATTTAAGTAAAATGTCAGTTTTCTGCACTTTTTTTCTAAAGCGTTGCAGGAATCGATCTGATATTTTAAATGTGAGTCTACCTTAATGAGTTAAAGATCAAGTTAGCGTTTGGTTCCGTTCCAATGAATTTTGACGGAGTTATGGGCCTTGGACTTAGAAAATTTTAGTAAAATATCAGTTTTCCACATTTTTTTTCTAAACAGTTGCAGATATTGATCTGATATTTTGTATGTGAGTCTACCTTATAGAGTTACAGATCAAGGTAAAGTTTGGTTACGGTCCAGTGATTTTTGACGGAGTTATGGGCCTTGGACATAGAAAATTTTAGTAAAATGTCAGTTTTTCCGCACTTTTTTTCCTAAACCGTTGCAGATATTAATCTGATATTTTGTATGTGGGTATACCTTAATGAGTTACAGATCAAGTGTAAGTTTGGTTGTGGTCCATTGATTTTTGAAGGAGTTATGGGCCTTGGACTTAGAAAACATATTTTACCATTTTTGCTACTGTAATAAAGCCTCGTTCTCCCGGCAGGGGACTTGGTATTGCCTTGCAATATGATCCACACTTGTTTTTTTTTTAATTTAAAATAATGGTATACAAAACCATCAGTCGGCTCAAGATATTTTTGATACCATTTAAATTAGTTTTGTTTGTATTACAATAGTTAATATTACTATAAGCTTAATTGAAAATGTTTTTCTTTTTCAGAGGTAACATCTTCATCACAAGCAAAATCTAAAGAGGATGAGATTTTTGGGAGAAAGTTTTATAATCTTGATGACTCAGTCAGTGTGTGGTCTGATTATTTAAAAGTTTATTTACATCCAAAGTCTACTCATATTATTTCAGAATACACAATGAACAGGTAATTGTACCCCAAGCAAAGAATGTTTTTGGGTCTATAGTTTCAGACTGGTCAATCAGTTCATCAGTCTGTCTGTCCTTGAATCATTTATGCAGATAACTCCTCCTACAATTATTAAGATAGGGAGTTTTTATCAAGCAGGATGATTGTACTTATATCAAAGGTGTGCATGCTGCTTAGATTTTTACTTTTAGCAGTGCTGGAAGTTGAACTCTGCAATTGTTTTGGTAATGTGTGTATGCTGATGGACATCAACAATTGGATTTTTGATGAAAACTCAAAAAGTTGATATCCAATCAAAATGAAACTTGGATATTTTGTTGGGTAAAAGAAATGATGAAAAGTAAACTGAGATTAAGGTCACAGTGACCCAAAATAGATAGAAATTTTCATAAAAATTTAGGTTTCCAGATAATAACTTAAAAAGAGTACATCCCATCATGCCTATTGAGGTTTAACTTTGATATGTTGTTGGGTGAAATAAAAACTTTAATTTTTTGGGAAAATAAGGTCAAAAGTCAAGGTCACATTTACCTAAAATACATTGAAATTTTCTGAAATATATGGTTTCCAGATGATTACTAAAAAAGTTTACATTATTTTCAAATGAAACATGGATAAACTTTTTGATATTGAAAAAGAAGCATTTTTAGCTCCCCTCACGAAGTGAAGGGGGGCTTATGTGATACCCCTAGTGTCCGTGTCGGCGTCCACATCCGCATCTATTTAGGAAGAATGGTTAAGGTCCATTCCTGCTTACTGACATGCCCCACATCAACCATATTGGTATGCCTGATGCATTCTCTGACCTACATTTTACACATGAGCGACTTGGTTAGGTAGAATGGTTAAAGTCCATCTCCGCTTACTGACATGGCCCACATCAACCATATTGATATGTATGATGCATTTTGGGATGACAACAACAATGCATGCTTTGGATGCTGTCTCTGACCTACATTTTACCCATGAGCGACTTGGTTATGTAGAATGGTTAAAGTCATTCATGCTTACTGACATGTCCCATATCAACCATACTGGTATTTATGATGCATTTTGGGATGACAACAACAATGCATGCTTTGGATGCTGTCTGTGACCTACATTTTACGCATGAGCGACTTGGTTAGGTAGAATGGTTAAAGTCCATTCCTGTTTACTGATATGGCCCATATTAACCATACTGGTATTTATGATGCATTTTGGGATGACAACAACAATGCATGCTTTGGATGCTGTCTCTGACCTACATTTTATGCATGAGCAACTTGGTTAGGTATAATGGTTTAAGTCCATTCCCGCTCACTGACATGTCCCTTAGCAACCATATTTGTATGTGTGATACATTTTGGGATGACAACAACAATGTATGCTTCAGATGCAGTCTGTAAACTACATTTTATGAATGACTGAATCTGTTAAAAAGAATGATTTTAGTCCATTCCTGTTTACTGACATGTGCAACATGTGACAATACTGTGCAACGAGGTGAGCTTATCAAGCTGTGGCTGCTTTCTATGTTTATATATTTTTGGGATAGCGAGTCAAAGTTTAAGGTCACTGCGACTGATAATAGAAAAAAAATTCAGGAAAAACTTATTTCTATATGATAACTAAAAAAAATTATTATATTTTTGGATATGTTGTAGGTAGGTGTAGATCCAGGCAATTTGACAAGGTGGGGGTTCCAATTAGAAATAAAAGGAAATTAAGCTGAGCATAGCAAGATGCGAACATTTTTGGGGATTATTTCTTAGTAAAACATTAGGATATTCATTAAAAAATACATGGTTGTCTAAAAAAGGGGGTTCCAACCCCCGGACCCCCCCCCCCCTTTTGGATTCGCAAACGGTTGGGTATCAGAGAGGAAAATTGTTAGTAATTTTTGAAAAAGGACATCAAAGTTCAAGGTCACAGTGAACGGAAAAGATGGCTCAAATATTAAAATTACAATCAAACAAAACTTGGATATATTGTTTGGTATTTGGATTGGAAGACATCATTTTTGAAAAACTAGGTCAAAGGTAAAGATCACTGATAGAAACAAATAGAACATTTCATAAACTTAGTTTCAGTGTGATACCTGAAAAAAGTTAATATCTAATTTAAATAAAATTTAGATATTTTATGAGGTATCAAAAAATGAAGACTGCTATAGTTTATGGAGAAAGATCAAAAGTCAAAATCATAGTGACCCAAAATACAATAAAGTTCAATAATTCAAACTGAAACAATTTCAAGATTTTAATGATTTGTTCTTTAAAAAAGACACATTGAATTAATATCTGATTAACTTGAACAATACAAATTGATTCTTCGTATTATAGGGTTATAGAATGGGATTTTTCATATTGGTCCTGTATTATGTCCAAGGACAGTCGTATTGGGCCGAGGACAGCCGTATTGGGCCAAGCAACGCTGAGGCCCAATACGGCTGTCCGAGGCCCAATACAACTGTCCGAGGACATAATACAGGACCAATGTGAAAAATAACATTCTATGACGCCTTTATTAAATAGTTATGTAAAACTATATACTATCAATTCAATGGCAGCAAAATGGGCAAAGGACTTGTCAGTCCGAATGTCAGTCAATTTTTATGTTCACTTTTCAGTTTATTTTTCATGTATTTCTGCTATTGGAAGCAGTCTCCAACATTTGTAAATTTAACTTGTGACTGTGTTTTGCATGTATGAATAAAGAATTTGAATTTTAATTTGTATGACGACATAGCTAAACATTTAGATGTCCGTCAGCCACGCAAATGACTAAAGTTCAATTCAGCGAGTGATTGTTACCTGAAAAAGATTTACTTTCCTGATCTTCGTAGCATTTTGTGTTGAAATCTGATTGTTGACATGTTTGAATACTATGATGTTTCATATTAAAAATCACTGAACTATCAAAGTATTTTTCCAGAATGTCAACAAACCAGCGTTGTCATTGATGTCCTTGAACTTCTGCAAATTGAGTGTAGAAATACGGAATCGAATCCCGGAAATGAAACTGAATTTCCGTTTTAAAATGAATCGTTAAAAAAAAAATTAACGATTGATTAACATTGTAACAGTCTAGCAGATTATTCACATGGAATTATGTTCTGTTCATGATATTGCTGCCATTTTGTTGAAAAACTTAATGAACCGGAAGTCCTTATTGGGCCTGGCCATATTGGGCCAGTAAACCCGTATTGGGCCAGTAAATCCATATTGAGCCAGTAAATCCGTATTGGGCCTGCTTGGCTGTATTTGTCCAGTAAACCTATCTATATTTGCTCTAAACATTTTGTATTGCATAGACAATTTCAATCATATTTTACATAACTATTTAATAATATTACATTATTTACCTAGCAGAATTTGGAAACCTTTAGTATAGGCCAAATATTTATCTGTTTTTGACTTGAATAATAATATATGGAAGCTTAAGCAACAGCATCATTTAAGTATCTAAATATATTCCTGTACTTGTAGTGAAATAGATAAATTTGATATTTATGGATGTGGACAGTCCTTGTTACTGAACTTTGATACCAGATCTGAAATAGAGGACAGAATTCATTTCTTTACAGAGGAATGTGACAGTTTACAGGTATTTTTTTTTTTAGAATTTATCGTTTTCATATTCAAAAAAGGAGAAGAAAAACCCACCAGCCCAAATCCCCCAATAACAAATAAAATCAAACGAACCTACATATAAAACAGGGCATCATTGTTAACCGCTGAGCTCTGACCTTTACTTTCTTACATAAACAAAAAAAGTACTGATTTGTAACTTTATAATAATATAAATGAAGATATTCTTTATTGTTACCTATTGGGTAGTTTTGTTTCTATAAAGTTTTACTATGTATAACGTGATTAAATGAAAAGACTTCTGGGTTTTATTGCTTGATAGCGACTTAAGGTAGTTCGGGTGCTTGGATCCACCTTGGGCATGTGATGAAAAATGTTGCAAAAATAGTTTTGGATAATAAATAAAATCAAGTAAGCAACATTTATGCTGCAAAATATGTCATATTTTGAAATGCTCTTATCTTATGAAGGTGAGATAATTCTAAAGAAATAAGAAGGGGTAAATCACATTTTTATGATTTTTTCAGAAATTTGATCGGTGACCCAAATTTTTTATTTCATATTTCCATAGTTATTCTATAACACAGTTTATACTACATTTTCATCAAAATCTATCGTTTTATTCATATAGATTTTTTTTCCCTTTATAGACAATATTAAAAAGCTTAAAATCTTGCTATTTTCAGAAGTTTCTCCCGGAAAAACAAGTTTGGTGACCTTATGATTTTTTAATAATATTTTGAAGTGCATTTCAAAAATAAACTTTCATTCACAGAAAATTTTGAAAAAAAATCTATTGTTTTCTTTTTAGTCATCCAAACTACCTTAATCAATGATCATTCTTTCAAACAAGAAAAAGGTACAAAGAATTTCATGAAATAGAACTAGTTTTAGTTGGTATAAAATTATATTTATCAAGTTTTAAGTTAGTAAAACTGTTATAATTAGATAACATTATTATATATTTGACAGGGTTTTCACATCTTAATGGATACAAATGATGGATTCGGTGGACTTGGAACTGGAATTTTAGAATATCTGAAGGATGAATTTGATTCCAAGTCACTGTTGACCTTTGGATTGACCCCTGCCAATGCACCAGATAGTGTATGATTACAATTAGAATTTATGTTAGTTATAAACTTTTCTTAAATGTAAGAATGTCTTGATGATTTCATTCCTCTTTCTTTTTAAAAGTTTATGTTATAAGTTGATATTAAGGTTAATGCACTTATTATCAATTATAATTTACTGTAAATATGGTAATTTTAGTAGTATTTAACAAAATATTGTTATCAATAATCAAGAAGAGGGTCTGATAATCAAATAATCATTTAAAAACACCCCTATATGTAGTATTTAGATAAACACCAATACAACTGTCTAATAATCAGGTAATCATGAAACCTTAGAGAAGGCTGTAAGGTGTTTGCATTGTATTATTCTGCCACTTTTGTTCATTTAAGGTGGGTCACTCCACAGGTCCAGAATTTTAAGAATTTTATATTGATGGTTCAGTATATAGGCAATAAGTGGGAAACAATCTTAGACACTATGCATTATTACATTTTTAATTTTTTTATTAATTCACATGTTTATTTCATACAATTTTAACACATTTATGACATAATTTGTTTTCTTCCCAAACAGTGATTTTACAGTAAATGCAGACTTCAAGTTATTGTGAATATAGGGTCTATAAGTCTCGTTGAAATTTGAAACTTCTGGGACAATTTTTGTACCCTGAAGTTGCATTTTGCACGATAATATATGACGTTCTAAACAAAAAATTAAATGTCATAATCCTTAAACGTCATCTTTTGGTGGGAGACGTTTTCAAATTTCAATTTTATCATGAATTCTCGGTGTCACAAGAGGAGACGTACAGACCCTATATACATGTAATTATAAAAAAAAATGTATTAAACATGATTTATGAAATCATTTATGGAATCTGAAGGCAGTATTAGAAAAATGCTATTTTATTTTTTTTGTAGACACCACACGACAGAGCCAACAGAATATTAAATTCTGCCTTAACCTACAGTCACTGTAGTAGTTATAGTTCATTATTTACACCTTTGTCACTAGCTACAACTCTGTGGAAAAAGATGGGATCTCTAGTGCAGTTTCCTTACTTAGATTATAAAGTAAGTAGGTAGGCATTGATGCTATAACAACCCTATCAAAGAGTTCAACATTTTTCATAGAATTTGTATTTTTTACTATTCATTTAAACTCTGTTCCATTGTTTTAAAAAAATTTTAACTGTTAGTTTGTTATCAGATTTGCTGAATGTTTTGATAAGCTAACAATTTTAGCAACCCTCCAAAAACTTTTACCAATATTTGTTATAGTAGAGCAATACCTGTTGGTAAAAATTAACACCTATTGATTTTCTCAAATAGCTTATTTTGTTACACAATAGGAACTAGTAGACCGGTAAGGTTATACACAATAGACAATAAATCGGTTTTTCATGCCAGCAATGAATTACTGGATGTTTTGGCTGGTAATACCTTTTAGGACTATCATTCCAATAGCAGAGACATTGACCCAATGGTAACAAAACAACAAAATCTCGAAAGTGCAGTAAATGTCACTGAAGGTATCTTTCTTTATTGTTTTTTGGCCACAATGTGATTGATATTTTCAAATAAATAGTTACTGTATTTTTTTAAATTAGTGTTCAATGATATCGACTTCTCCCTCCTCAGACAAGGAAATCCATTGATTTCTTAGTGCAAGACTTTATTTTTGTGTGTGTATAGAGTAGGAAAGAATGTAAACAAGGTACACACTTTTATCATATTGGAAAAAATACTTAAACAAGAAAAACCTTCATTTCAAAGCTTTATTAAAGGTCCTCTAGGAATATTAATTACAAGTAGAACATTTGACTGATTCTAATTAGGAGACATTGCACCACATTTCAAATCAACTTGTACAGATTAGAGAAAAAATTTCAAAAATATCCTTAGCAGGATGCAAATTTACTGCATTACTGCATTTTGTTGTGCAGCTTTTTAATAATAGACAAAATTATGAGAGTTGATTTGGTATAATTCATTATGAAAATATGAAAATATTGTATATTATCCACATTTGATTACTATTGAGAAAGTGTGGAAAGTATACTGTACATTTTCATAGCAAAAAAGTTACATGGACAGATTATTATAGAGGGACTTGTAACAGGTCTCTAAACCAAGCAGTCAATGTGCAAAGTTTATTGATATTTTTTTTACCATTTTTTTTAGACAATACCTATTAAGCCTGCATTATTTTAGCCCTTATTATAACTTTATCTGTTCTATTTCAGACAATTCCATACCATACCAGTGGTATATTAGCTTTAGCATTAGATACCATGACTTTACCATACAGAAAGAGTTATCATATGGACATACGGGATATAACTGATAATTTGAATGTATTAGGGAAAAAGGTAGTATAAGTTTTATTTGGATCACCAATATGATGCAACCAACTATAAACACATACATGTATAGGGGAAAGTCGGGGTTCTTCGATCAGTGGCTAACATCGATCACTATTTTTGTTATCCATATTTTACATTGAATGAAACATACATTTACACATAGATGCACTTTGTATTATTCTATTTTTATTCTTCCAGCTGCAAAGGTATGATGTACTCCGTTCAATGCCACATTCGGCATCTTCCATGGGTTTTTATTACCACATCATAATAAATTCACATATATTGGTATTACATAAAGTCGGGATACATCGATCAGCAGCTGAACATCGATCACTGTTTTTGCCTTTCGTGATTACATGAAATAAAACACTTAGTTGGATATTCTTCTTTTCTAGCTAGCTAGCTGTTTTTTTTAATTTTCAATAAAAATGCATGATGTTTCCCCCGGCTATTTAGGAAAAAGTTATTATCGCTTGATACAAACACTGACTGAAGTTTGCCTCGCTTATGATCGAAGTTATCCGATCACTGATTGATGTTACCCTCATTGAAATTTTCATCCGACTTGTTTGATTGGTCATTGGATTAAAACGTGACCTCATCAGATCATTGTCTTTGGGATGTTTTAACAATTTTCTAACTGTCCACTACCTAAAAACATTCTTGTGACATTGTATCTAGACATAAATTTGGGTTTTTTTCCGGGGCGATCGAAATTTGACAGCTTTCCCCTACTATTTGTTTCCTATTGATTGCACATTGGTGAAAACATGGCTTACGTAAAATCATAAAAAATGATATGATTTTCTGTACAATTGTTACCATTTGACATTTGTCATTTTGTCAGTCTGTCTTGTCTATCTATCTCCTTACCATTTACTTTTCAAAAACATATATATTTTTAGGGCCCCGCCATGAAATGGCGGCGCCCTATAGTAATCAGCCTGTCTGTCCGTCTGTCCGTCTGTCTGTCTGTCCATCTGTCTGTCCGTCTGTCTGTCCATCAGCGTTTTCTATGTCGGACGATAACTCAAGATTGCATGCACAGATTCTTATGATTTTTAAAGTCAAAGTTGAACATGACCAAAGGAAGCTCCCTTTCGGTTTTTAGGAAAATCAGAAAATGATTTTTGGGAAAAAACTTAGTTTTTATATGAAAAAGTGCATATTTTGAGAATTAGCTCTATGTCGTATGATAACTTAAGATTGCCTTCAGGGATTTTGATGGTTTTGATACTCAAGGTTGAACTTGACCAAAGGAAGCTCCCTTTCGTTTTTGAGGAAAATCAGAAAATGATTTTTGGGAAAAAACTTAGTTTTTATATGAAAAACAGCATATTTTGAGAATAAGCTCTATGTTGTATGATAGCTTGAAATGATTTCACAGATATTTATAAGTTTTATGCACAGTGTTGAACTTGATCAAAAGAAGGCCCTAATGATTTTTAGGAGATTCATAAAACATTTTGGGGAAAAAAAACTTAGTTTATATATGAAAAAAAATCATATTTTGAGAATTAGCTCATGTCATATGATACATTGTGTAACTTGAAATGACCTTCATATATTTTTATTAAATGTTTTGATTTGATCTGAACAGATGACCCATAGTTGTCAAAACGGCCATATACAGAAACATAATTTACAATAACTTAGGATTTTGTTATTTATGATTTTCCCCAAATATTGTTTGATGATTTCCATGAAATTCTGCAAACAGGTTTTTGGGACATGCAAGGGGACAGGGCCCTTTCTGACTTTGTCAGTATTCTAGTCTTCAAATTTGAATTGTAAATTATTTACCCCTTGCATTTGGGTATATAGGTATCACACTGTCTGTATGTCTGACATATGTATTTTGCAATGTTTCACAATTGTAGTATGTCCCCTGCATTTGGGGTATATAGGAATCACCCTGTCTGTCTGTCTGTCATGTACATTTTGAAATGTTACACTATTGTAATATATAAATTGAAAATATGCTTGAACTAAAACTGGTGCTGTTGAAAGTTTGGAAGGGGAGATAATTCATCAACTTATATATATTTTTAATGAAATAATGGTAAAAGGGGGGGCAGTGCATGTCCTCCTATATGGCTCAATGTATTTTGTTGAAATGTTACACAGTTGAAGTATATAACCTGAAAATATGCATGAAGTAATATGGTTGTTGTTCGAAATTTGGAAGGGGGAAATAATTCAACTTATATTCTGGAAAAAGAATTAGGGGGTATGGGGTCATCCTTTTGTGGCTTTGCCACAGCAGAAATGGTTCTATGACATGGCAAGAAAGAAAAGATTGATGTTAAGTTGATGAAGTCCTCTTTTCACTGACAAATATTGCTTGTAATTTGGTTTTTTATCATTGCAGTATAGTGAACGTTACATTTTTGTATAGTATGTTCCTTATTAGGGGACACTTGTTTGAATTATAATTACATTACAATGATTAATTGTAGGTAGCTTCATTGAATGCTTCACTACCTTTTCCTATAAATGATAATGGACATTTGGTACAGTCTATCATGTCCCTGGAAGACAGTCTGCCTTGGTCATCACTTACACCACATGTAGTCAGTCAAGCATGTCCTTTTATGCAGTCAGTTGTTTTACGAGGAATCACAGATCACATGGTGAAAAGGTTAGTAAAGCTGTATGTATCCACAGATCAGATGTATTAAAAGCCAATTCAACCAAACTATACCTTAAAATTAAACTCCAGGAGAAAAACATCATTTTTGGTCATTTGCATAGACATGGCTTATATAAGAAGCATTTTGTTGATAGTTTACCATTGTCATGAATAATTTAATCAAGGTTTTCATATGAAAACAATACACATGTTACATGTTAATTACTTGTATTATACTGATTACAACATGATATACATGAAACTTCAGGCAAGGTTTAAGCAAATGTTTTTGGCAGGGATATAGCATCTCGCCCGTCTCTCTGATTTTCCGTCCATTCATCCCATCTCATGTTAAATTTTGTGTTAAGGTTCATATCTGAGAAAATGCATGTGGAACATCAATCATCTTTGTCAGTGGATGTGTCTTGGAGACTGAAACTGCTTCAGATGATAACTTTGTCAATCTGACCTACTTTTAATGCTTCAACGACTCAGGTTGTAGTTTGCATTAAGGTTGATATCAGAGATACTGCATGTGGCACATCAATCATCTTAGGTCAGTGGATGCTTTGTGGAGAGTGATGCTGCTTCAGATGATAATTGGGCCACTCTGACCTACATTTTATGCTTCATTATTCACTATATAATTCAGATTGTTTAATTTTACATTTTAGTTTCACCTTAAGAAATAAAGAGTTTATCAACAACATAAATTATTTAAAAACTAAAAATAAAAACAAACAAGAATCATTGAGAATAAATATTTTGAAACTTAACTGAATTTTGAAATTTAATACAATGTAAATATAAAGGCCAGGAGATTGGCTGTCGTTTCTGACTGTTATCATCTCATTACCTTTTCATTGCAATACATGCAATACACTGAAGTAGTTTTTACAGTGGGTTAGAAAATAAATATATAAATAAGGTCAGAATTAGATTTTATATGAAGTTTTCGTTGACTTTTATTATTGATATAAATATTTGAATTTACAAGAACTATATTGCTAATTTGGCAAGTTGAAAACAATTTAAATGGTACGGCGGTAATTTCTATAGCTAAACATGCTATATATTTCAGCCCTAAGACATATTCCAATGTTCCAGTAGAGTACAGCTCATGTTATACAGTAAATGATGTCCTTAGACAGTATTTAACAACTAAATTCTCAACAGCTCTCAGGTAAAACAATGAATTGAATATTTATACACATATATTGAAGATTTTTAGTTACATTTTTGGAAATCTGTAATTTTTGGAAATCTGATTGGAAATCATGGTTTCTGATGAGATAAATAGCTTTTTACAAAAGAACAGATCAAAGATTGGGGTATTTTTCATGAATGTAAGAAATTCCGTCTTTTCTTTAGTAGAGCGCAGCAAAACGAGAGAAAATACAAAGAATTTATTACATGAGTGAAAGATATTCTGATGTTTGATTTTGATCGAATGTTAGTAGCTTTTTCTTCCGTAAAATGTCATTTTCAATGTCCTGAAACCTTTTCCGCAGAAGCAAAGTCAAGGCCATTTTAACAAATTTTCAATTGTGAAGTCATGCCATTTGTGATGTTTTAACATGTTAACTGTCTTTGACTCCTAAAAATAAACAGTTCTGATCAAACATTTACCAAGTTAAGATGAGTGCACGCAATTTTGTCTTAACTAGGTCGTCTCTGACTGGAAATGACCATTTATAGAATTATAGATATTTTGTAGACGAGAATGCAGAAGAATGTGAAAAAGGGGACTACCAAATGTTATTTCTCACAAATTTGATGAAATAGTTTGCTATAGCTTAATCTCATTTCTCATTCATTATACTGCTGGTAACTTTTGACTTTTCCCATTAACTTATTGCAATTATTAGGATTAGTATCTTCACTTAACAAGTACATTTTCCACTGATTGGATACTTTTAAAAACAACTTGCGATCTGATCTGAGCAAATTCCCTACGGAAGAGAATTCTATAAACTGATCAAATTAATTCATAGTCACTGGTAAAGAAAGAAAATTGTGATAGTATAAGGAGTATCAGTAATTTGTATGAGTTTCCTTTGATCTCTTGAGGCAAATACTTTCAGTATTTGCCACTGCCTGAATACAAAGTAACTTAAGCCACGCCTACCTTGTCAATCAGCGCACCAATGTAAACAAAGAAATATACATCTGCAAAAACCGAAAAGGATCCACAAATTCATTCACTAATCAATAGTCAATTTCATTATTTCTTCAAAATTGATTTTCATTTCTCAAAATTTGTTGTATCTAATGATTTCGTTTATTACCAATAAAAAGAATAATAGAAGTTTTGTTTTGGAAACTTCAAATATTGTCTTCAATAATAAACTCACCCACTCAGTGGGCTTGTCCATTATTGTTGACAATATTTTTTGTATCCGAAACAAAACTTCTATTATACTGTGTGTATCCAAAATTTTATTCATGTTACAGGCTAATAAAATTTGAAGGGAAAAGGAAGGATTTACATGTTGAATGGATGACAAAAGAATGTCCTTGCAGAAAAATATATAATGAATTATCTCTAATTTGTTTAATTTTTCCCGAATTATTATAATTTTATTATCACTACACTCCATTGATACAAACATATTATGGTTTAATTCTATGGATGTTAGCAACAGTGTATTGATATCCGCATGACATTTTGTGACAATAATAATCCCAAGAAAATGCTTCAGTGTAAAAAGAAACATATATCATGTATATATCAACAACAGAAATAGCAATAGAAATACTAACAGTAATTTGTTTAGCTCGGATGGAATTCTCAGCTCGCATTGCATCTTGTGCTGTTGCACTCAAAATATATGTCACCAAGCTTTTAAGGCGAGACGTTACTAAATGACTATGTCTTACTTTCCCGTGAAAATTTGCACATAAGTAGTTCTAAATGACTTACATAGGAATATCAGCTTTTTAATAGGGGTCATGGATCATTAAAGAAAGATATTTGACATTGAAAGCATGGTTTTTGAGGTCCATTTTTACAAAAAAATAACGTAAAAATGGCATTCTAATATGGGGACAATGGAAACCATGACGACTAGCCATATGAAAATCTCCAATAACATAATGAGCGACTTCACAACAGTCTTTACGCTGAAATTGACGATGTCACAATATGTTTTGTGCACAAAAATGTCAGTAAATCTGAAGTAATGGCTGTCGTTACCGTGACCGTGTACACTATAGGTCCGCTCAGATCATGAAATGTCATATTAGAATCGAAATAATTCATAATCGCCGGTGGTTTGTAGTCGATTTACATATGGGTGTCCATTATTTTCGTTTATTTTACCCTCACTACGCTACGCTCTGGGTAAAATATTAACGAAAATAATGGCCACCCATATGTAAATCTCCAACAAACCACCGGTGCCAATGAAGTATTTCTTAAATTTCACACATGAATATTTTATGTTTTTCGTTATATCTACTATTGCAGTGAATACATATTGTCCAAAAACTAACACAAAGAAGAGAAAGTAATTTAGAATCCATTGATGTGTAGAAAACCATATGTCATGGAGCAGGGCTCACCAAACTGGGCAATTAGGGCGATTTAGTCACCCTGTTGTGCTTCAAGTCGCCTAAAGTTGCCCCTAAAGGCAATTATAAGTCGCCCTGATACTTGTGAAATCGCCAGTAATATCCATTCTATTTCCGGTAAAAGGAAGTAAATTTATTAGATTTTTAAAGCTTATTCCTGTGTTCTTTAAAGCTCAAACGTTGTTTACATCATCTCATGATTCTTAACACGCCCAGTTGACTTTATAATATACATTTATTACAAAAAATCAATGAAAATTGCCCTAAATATATATGTTTCAAGTCCAATGTATACAGGAAGTGACTTGCAATCTGTTATCTGTATATTCCTCCAATATATTGGAGAACCATTCATAAAAGAATAATGTAGTGGAGTAGCAACATTACTGTCCCTTTGAGCAACTGAGTGATAAACTAATGATAAATATAATTATCCTTATAATAAATCTATCCTAAGTATAGGAGCACCTCCACCATTAACTTTTTGGGGGAAAAGGAATATAAATCTGATACAGCTTAAAGGGAAAGTTCACACAAAAAATTAAATTTGATATGTTATTCAAACATGTATTTTAAAACGTTGTTGCTGTGACCCGTTTTCAGATCTTAAGTGGTTATTCTTTAATTTGTGTTTTTATAATACCTTTGATGACACAACAACACTTCAAAAGATTGCCGATAACTTTATTTACATCGACATGTTTCGGTGGCTAGGCCACCGTCATCAGGATACAATGGTACAATAAATCGCCCCTGAAGTACAAGTGTGGGTTCAGTTAATGTACAAATATGGTAATCTATTATAACGTCATAATTAACAAAAAATGTTCCGTTGTCAATGTGAAAATTATTGATTTTTAATGGGCGTTATAGATCGTGTATTGTTCTATAAATAGAAATTGTCTGTAACCAGCATGTTAAAATAGTATAAGGTAAGTAAATACATTAATGGACAGTGAAATAGTTATTAAGTAAAATTAATAAAGTTATATAAAAGCATGTAGTTATGTTCTTTTAAAATAAATCCATATAGACTACCCTTCAGAAAATCCTACCACTTCAATTCAGGCTTCCCTTTGCCGGAGCTGGGACAGCATAGGTACTACTCCCCGAACTTCGTCGGAAGTCCAGGAAGGTATGACAGTCGTACCTTCCTGGTTACCATATTTGTACATTAACGGAACATTTTTTGTTAATTATGACGTTATAATAGATTACCATATTTGTACATTAACTGAACCCACACTTGTACTTCAGGGGCGATTTATTGTACCATTGTATCCTGATGACGGTGGCCTAGCCACCGAAACATGTCGATGTAAATAAAGTTATCGGCAATCTTTTGAAGTGTTGTTGTGTCATCAAAGGTATTATAATCATAATTCTATTACACAACCCTGCATACCTTCGTGGTATCCACTTCAGGAGGTTCTTACGAAATTAGACTTACCAGGCGTTGGTTCACTTAGCGAATATAATTTGTGTTTTTGTATCAAAATTTTAACAAGCAGGGGGCTGCCATATTGACTTCTTCCGGTACCTTATACAAGGCTTCCGGTACCTTATATTATATTATTTGATTGGTCAATACTCGATATCCATATACCGTATAGGAAAAATAAACTACAATGTACGCTATCAATTTACGATCAAAGCATGAACATGAAGTTAGGGAAAAAAAACTATTAATTGTCCGAATTTCGAGTTTCTATTAGTAATAAAAAGAAAATGTTAAAGAAACTAACCCTTTTTCAAAAGAATGTAAATTTCGTGCATACCTTTATTTTACTCCTTTCAAAAACGAATGTGCACACGTGCGGATATTTTTCACGGTTAAGAAATAAGACTTAATCCTCTGTAACATGCTACCTTCTTAATTGTAATTGTTTATTGTCATTAATTAAAACCCGAGGTGGCCCGTGTGACACAGGTGAATTATTTGTTCAGGTGATTTTTTTGTTCAGGTGGTCACATGTGACACGCACGCCACAGAACTTATTGCGTGTTTATTATGTATGAATATATGCTTGTAAACAAGTCAATTAATCATTTATTCCACAGTCGGAATAATGCTTGTGATGCATTTGCGATTTTCATTCAGAAAAAAAATATGTGTATCCAGATATATTGTAACTTTCAAAGCATATTTTTTTCCATAAAAAAATCTATAAATATTTCATTTTCAAGTACAATTCATAACGATGTGTGAAATTACAGAATACAGAATTCCCAGAAGTTTTGTTTTGCAACAAAAAGAGGGGCTTACGCACCCCCCACCCCCGAAATCCGCCATTCGGATACATAGCTTGTCGAATTGGTCAAATACAAGCTACATTACAAAAAGCATTTTGAGCGTTTTATGGGCTGAATATAGGATGGCCTTATATGTTTAATAATCAGCAAGGAATTATAATAATATTCATTATGTGTTGATGTCCGAGAGTGTACAAATTTAGTCAATTTATCTCGACAACATTGCAACTTTGGATATTGAACTCATAATACATTTTTTTACTATTGACCGATTCAAACAAGTGAATATGCTCAAATATATTAGACTTCAAAACAAAACAAAAATACTAAATGGCTAAATACACAACGCTTGCTGTACGGTGCGAGTTTGTTGTTCCCGACAAGAAGGCGGTTGGCCTTTGCTTAACCCAAGAAGCTTCAATGTTCGACAACAAGCATAGAGGTCTCAATGTTTGTTCTTTTTTTCTGTTTGAAAGTTAAAAGTCTGAAAAACCTTTTTTTCATACAAAAGATACTGTCCTAGTCAGCGAGGTTAAAAAACCGGAGTTTTTATTATGCTGATGTGCGTGATTAGGATTATGTGTCTTGTGCTTTTTTACTAATATGGAACTTCTTCATATTGTCCCGACTCAACACGTGTCTGATGAGACTTATGTGCTAGGCCTTATGCACTTAGGCATGCACGTGTCCTCATATTTCCACTACCTGCTATGTACGCAATCATATAATGGATCAAAATGTGTATGGAAAGGAAAAATTCTTCAGTCTTAGAAAAAAAACGTTTACCACAAGTAATAAGTAAACAAATAACAAACCAAGAAATCTTTAAAAAAAAAATTAGAGACATATTTGCCACACATGTGTCTTTTTTATTTTTATTTTTTATTTTTTTTTCAGTTGATTTTTTTTTCAATCGCTGAACTTTTGTACAGTACACTTCATGTACAACATAATCCTTAGTCACCTGGTAACGATGTTTATTGTGGTTTGTTTATTCTCACCAAAACTTTACCTCACCTTCGCTAGGTGTGGCACACGCCTGTACACGTATTAAAGGTAATCATAAAATTTACCGCACGTGACTTTAAGATATTTACAAGTTATAGAAGCAAAAGGTGTTATTATCATAAAACAGTGCTTTGTTTGCATTATAGTCTGGAAAGGGTGTTTTTGAAAAGTAAAACCAAACTAATATGAATTAAACAACGTTAATTTATTATTCATTTATACTGTATAATTATGTATTTCACAGAAAAATAATGCGAAAATGTTGCCGATTTCCGATCAATATATCAGCTTTTGTAAGGTCGTTCCCTAATTAAAAACCTTTGTGCTCAAGTCTCGGCTGTAAGCTTGAGATCGGACATCCATGTCTTGTAGTATCATATTTTCTATTCTATCCGCTTTTAAATGCATCAAGAATACATCAAGCATTTTTTAACTAACTTGTTTCAAACCTATATAAGGCAAGAGTGTAACAGTGTATTTATTTCACGACAATCTTTCAACATCTTTCCGGAATACATTATTTAAGCCGCCAGTATGTTACGGAATAAAGTACACTAGTATATCACCAACATAATAAAATGGAAGGAATGCACTAGGACTTGCTTACACAAGTTCCCCTTACTTCTGACAGAGACATATAAAATGGTTTTATATGTCTCTGCATCTGATAAGACTGACACAGAGTCAAGAAACAGGATTTTTAACATAAATGGAATAAAAAATGTCAATTTATTAACCCGAATACATATATCTTTATTATCAATAAACACAATTTCAATCTGGGACTAGTTAAATGTAGATTAAATTTTAGCTTCAATGGACAGTAGATCCAAGAAAGCAGGATAAATTCCTTGTTTTGTTGAACAAAATGTGTCAGTTTGTTCCTTGTATATTTTCTCAATATCCTCTTTATTCCGTATAGTTACTGAGATGAAATCTTGAATTTGAATTTTGAAATTGTACCCGGATAAAAACTTCAAGTGGGGAATTCTTTATATTTTATTTTCATACCTTTTTGATCACACCAAACTGATAAAATACACGTATAGTAAGGCGTAATTTTGTAATTTGTGTAAGCCGACAGCTCTGCCCCGGGGAGAGTGCCGGACACGTGCATATATTGAGACGACAGTGAAATATACACAGACAGAATGTTTTACGACTGTTACAATATACAATCACCTCATGCAGGTAGTCACACAAATTAAAAAATAAATGTACATATTCACATCTCTCGGAAATTACGGTAACGGAGATGGTTTAGAAATACAATATTATAAATATTATTCTGCTTGCACTTTCTTTTTTGTTTAGGGAAGAATTCCTTTGAATCCTAGATTAATTTCATAAAAATGATGAAAAAAAAAGAAAAAAAACTAAAAGCAGATATTATGAGATTATTTTCAGTATTTTTATGTCCTTATTAATATGAGAACGAAAATAATAAAACGATCACCTATTCAGATGCTAAAAAATAAGCAAAATATTTCGTTGATTTTAAATTATCATAGGGTGATTTTTGAAAAATCAGAAAACCTTACCAGTACAACGAAACTGTAATTCGAAAGTGTAATTATAAATTCCGCATGGTAACACAATGTTATTTTTATAATAATTGTACGTGTTACTTTTCAGCAGTATACATGTACAGCGGTAATTAGATGTTGTGATATCGATTGTGTCGCCACCTATGTAAACATGGCGGACCCCCAGTAGTAATTTCTTGACATTTCTAAGTTCGTTTTTTTACTTTATAGATAAAGATATAATTTTTTTGTCGATGTATCATCGATGTTTGACATGTAAATAACAGAATATCATATTGTTTTACCCTTTTCCGTCCGTCCGTCCGTCCGTCCGTTCGTACGTACGAATGAAAAACACAACTTTTCATGTTTTTTAGAAAGTTTGCAAACAAATTCCAACTACTTCAAAGGATTCTAACTTACAATAATAACTTACAACACATATATTTTGGAATTTTCAAAATGGCCACGGTTGCCATGGAAACTGAAAAAAGGCGGGAAAATTCAAAGTGCTTCAAATTTGATGAAACTTTACAAGAAGGATGTCTAGCACTCATAGAAATGATTTTGGGTCTCAGAATTTTCAAAATAGCTGCCGTTGCTATGGAAACTGGAAAAAGGTGGGAAAATTCAAAGTGCCTCAAAATGGATGAAACTTTACAGGAAGATTTCCTAGCACCCATAGAATTGATTTTTGGGCTCAGAACTTACCTTTTATATATTTTGGGAAAAGGAGAAGCATATAATTGTGTCCATACTTGTACTGTGTCAACACCTGTATTGTGTCAACACATGCTTAAATTTGCACTTGCCATATTGATTCAGGGTTCAATGAGCGGGGGCATAATTGGTTGCCATTCTGCGACAGCTCTAGTTTTTAGTAAATCTACATTGTTGATCATGAGGTTACAATAATATTTGAATGATTAAAATTGATTTATTGCCCTTGTTGAATATTTAATATTCACCTGAAAAAATGAAAATCAAGGGGGCACAAATACAAAAATCCTTAAAATTAAATTGTTGAAACGCGTACACAAGTCTCCTTGTCATGACACGAAGTCTCCCTATCTGTACACTGAGGGAGACTTGATATTTTGAAGTGTGGTGAGCCCTGATGGAGCATCTTTTTTCTGTATTTAAGCTTAAACTTTTGCAAGAGGCATAAAAAATTGCCAAACATAAGATTTTACGGCAACGTTACAATGTGTAACGTTACGTTTGAAATGAACACAAATATAAACGCTTGTTAATATTAATTCTAATATGAGAACAATGGAAACCATGACAACTGGCCATATGAAATAACATTATGAGTGACGTAACAACAGTCTTTACGCTGAAACAGACGAGGTTATAATATGTTTTGTGCACAAAAACGTCAGAAAATCTTATGTAATGGCTGTCATTACCAAGTACACTATATATCCATCCAGATCATAAAATGTCATATTAGAATCAAAATAATTTTTGTTCGCCGGTGGTTTGCAGTCGATTTACACATGGGTGTCCATTATTTTTTTGCTTATTTTACCCCTTGCTACGCTCTGGGTAAAATATTAACGAAAATAATGGCCACCCATATGTAAATCTCCAACAAACCACCGGCTCTTAAATGTAAAAAGTTCGTATAGACAGATATTACTTTTGACAGGATAATATTACTGAATATTACTGTAAAAGTGATGTTGTTTATATTTTTTAAATCATTTTTTTTTTCGAAAAAAACAAACAATCACCGATTTTCGCTGGAAACAGAGAAAATGTCTTTATGGGAATTTTCACTTGATTTGAATTTCTTTAGTATTTGTTTATTTATCTATTTCTTTTAATTTTTTATTTATTTATTTATTTATTTTATTTTATAATTTTTTTTTGCTAATTACATGTACATATTCATCTTGGGATATTTACATTATAACAAGCAAACCCCAGTGATTAAAAAAGGGAGTCAAAATATTTATTGCATTTGATGACATGAAGTGCTTTCTTAACAGTTGTAGAGCAGTTTCATTGGCAGATCCAGAGAGAAGATTGCAGATTGTAACCCTCTACACCTTTCCCTTCAAAACTTTTAAATTTCGTACTAAGTCTAGACGAAAAATGGTAAAAAGGATGTATTGTAACATACGTTTTTAAATGACTGGATCCATTTGTGAATAATTTGGGTTTTTTTCTGTGATGAATGATTTTCTGTTTTACATTAAGTAAATAATCTATCTGCTTTATAATGGAAAGAAAAGATATGAAAAAGAAAGGAAATGGGGTAAATGTCAAGGAGACAACATCCCACATCCAGGTTAAAACCACCCAAAACAAAGCATCTAGGGGTCACCGTACGGTCTTCAACACAGTGAGGAACCTCACACCGTATAGCAAGCCCTAAATGGCCCCAAAAGGGTAAAAAAGTGGATAAATCAATGGAAACAAACCACATCCAATAACCCAAATATCAAGAAACTAAAATTCTATAAGAAGACACAGACAAGCCAATCACCAACATATTCCTGACTTGGGACAGGCGCAAAAATTGCGGCGGGGTTAAACTCGTTTTCTTGGATCCAAACCCTCCCCCTATGTGTGGTGAATGGCTTAAAAATAAATACACAAAAAGACTCACAGTAAAAATCAAACTAGAAAAAAGTCCAACTTATCAAGACGAGTACCCTTACAATGAAGTACTGTGGAAGTACTTTTATTCGTGGACATCAATTTTCGTGGTTTTCATAATTATCGCTATTTCGTTGGTAGTTAAATTCGTGGTTTCGAAGTCTATGTATAAAAACTCTACGTCAAAAATGTATTTCGTTGGGAACTTTATTTCGTGGTTTCAGCGAACCACGAAATCCACAAAAATTAGAACCCCACGAACAATAGTACTTTCACAGTACATAAAACATGAAGACAATACACACAGGTACTGTCCGGACAAATGCTCGCAGTTACTGACAGCTAGCTAAGGACATAATTTCCGTTGACTATGATATCAAGCCTTCTTACA
>MJUU01070678.1:65988-76513 GCA_002080025.1 Modiolus philippinarum
TGGCATTCTAATATGGGGACAATGGAAACCATGAGGACTAGCCATATGAAAATCTCCAATAACATAATGAGCGACTTCACAACAGTCTTTACGCTGAAATTGACGATGTCACAATATGTTTTGTGCACAAAAATGTCAGTAAATCTGAAGTAATGGCTGTCGTTACCGTGACCGTGTACACTATAGGTCCGCTCAGATCATGAAATGTCATATTAGAATCGAAATAATTCATGTTCGCCGGTGGTTTGCAGTCGATTTACACATGGGTGTCCATTATTTTTGCTTATTTTACTCCTTGCTACGCTCTGGGTAAAATATTAACGAAAATAATGGCCACCCATATGTAAATCTCCAACAAACCACCGGCTCTTAAGTGTAAAAAGTTCGTATAGACGGATATTACTTTTGACAAGATAATTTTACTGAATATTACTGTAAAAGTGATGTTGTTTATATTTTTTAAATCATTTTTTTTTCGAAAAAAACAAACAATCACCGATTTTCGCTGGAAACAGAGAAAATGTCTTTATGGGAATTTTCACTTGATTTGAATTTCTTTATGTATTTGTTTATTTATCTATTTATTTCAATTATTTATTTATTTATTTATTTATTTATTTATTTATTTATTTGTTTATTTATTTATTTATTTATTTTTTTTTTTGCTAATTACATGTACATATTCATCTTGGGATACTTACATTATAACAAGCAAACCCCAGTGATTAAAAAAGGGAGTCAAAATATTTATTGCATTTGATGACATGAAGTGCTTTCTTAACAGTTGTAGGGCAGTTTCATTGGCAGATCCAGAGAGAAGATTGCAGATTGTTACCCTCTACACCTTTCCCTTCAAAACTTTTAAATTCCGTACTAAGTCTAGACGAAAAATGGTAAAAAGGATGTATTGTAACATACGTTTTTAAATGACTGGATCCATTTGTGAATAATTTGGGTTTTTTTTCTGTGATGAATGATTTGCTGTTTTACATTAAGTAAATAATCTATCTGCTTTATAATGGAAAGAAAAGATATGAAAAAGAAAGGAAATGGGGTAAATGTCAAGGAGACAACATCCCACATCCAGGTTAAAACTGTCCAAAACAAAGCATCTAGGGGTCACTGTACGGTCTTCAACACAGTGAGGAACCTCACACCATATAGCAAGCCCTAAATGGCCCCAAAAGGGTAGTAAAGTGGATAAATCAATGGAAACAAACCACATCCAATAACCCAAATATCAAGAAACTAAAATTCTATAAGAAGACACAGACAAGCCAATCACCAACATATTCCTGACTTGGGACAGGCGCAAAAATTGCGGCGGGGTTAAACTCGTTTTCTTGGATCCAAACCTTCCCCCTATGTGTGGTGAATGGCTTAAAAATAAATACAGAAAAAGACTCACAGTAAAAATCAAACTAGAAAAAAGTCCAACTTATCAAGACAAGTACCCTTACAATGAAGTACATAAAACATGAAGACAATACACACAATTACTGTCCGGACAAATGCTCGCAGTTACTGACAGCTAGCTAAGGACATAATTTCCGTTGACTATGATATCAAGCCTTCTTACACATGAAACTTCAATTGAAATACTTCTAAATAGATTTGGTATAACAAGTATGGGTAAATAGATATGGAGTTCTTTGTACTACCGTTTCACAAAGCAGACCTTAAAATGTGCTAGCACAGAATATTTTTCATGCATGCAAAGACAGACATATCGCCCTAGTCGATCCAACATAAATATGATTCAAGGCCTTTAGTCTTTATATAAGTGCGGATACCATTATTCGGAAAAGCACTATATGCAAATATTCATGCAGTCCTTTTCTTTCTTGACTCTGGACCCACGATCTCGTGCGTTAGAAGAGTACAAGCTATATTGCAAAGTCACAGCTTTCAAGAAAGTACAGCTGCAATTGAAGATTTGATCATTTTGACTGGCATTAGACAAATTCCCCGGTATTATTTAGATCTAGAAATTTTGGAAGTGGCAAAATAAGTAGATAAGATTCCTCTCTACATACAAGGGACAATCATTTATAAACAGACAATGATACGGCATTCCTTTTGTTTCTTGATGTCACCTACTAAAATAAAAGAAGACTATGTATCCCAATTTATGAAAAGAATTTAAACAAATTATACGTTTTGATAGTATATTTGTGATATTGATGAATTACCAAAATGACCAAATCGTTAACATACATGTATTGGTGAGAGGAAAAGACGGTTCCCAGTAATGCGGTTGCAAAAAAAATAATAAATAAATAAATATGTACATAAGATAAGTTTTATCAACGATAAATACATTGTTTTTGTTTTTAATGCTTTTTGTTTGTATACTTGTATATAAAGATATCTGTAGATTTTACTTCCCCTCAAAAAGGGCTTTCATAATAACAGCTTTATTCCATATTAGTACATGAAACACATTCAAGAGATTATTTTTGATATGCCCGGCCGAATCTTTATTTTTAACATCGGAAATTGGGATAGTCCTGTTTTACTATCGGAAAAATGGGTGAAGATACATTGGGATACGAAAAGTCATGTTTTTAGCCACTTGAAATCTTTATTTCCATGGTGAAACTTGTAAGAAATTTATAAAAAAAAAGACTTTTTGGATTTGTTTAAACAAAATTTTCATCATACTTGACATGAAATTTTCTAACAAAGTTACCGGAATTGTGATTTTTCAAAAAGCATGACAGGGATTTCTGGATTTTTCCGATTGAAAATAAAAACGAAAATCCTGATGAGTTCCCATATTTCCTTTTCACAATATTCCATCTGCAGCAAATAAAATAATGCTTGGTAGTTTTTCTTTATTGTTATAATTAAAACACATTGGAATAAAAAAACAGTAAAATTCTACTTATCAGTTATACAGAAAAATTACGAAAGGCTCGTCAAGCTGTTTAAACAGTATAGAGAGACCGAAATAAGGCCAGTAGTGATTTCTAGTAATTTTTTTTAATTGTTATCGTTCGCATAGTACTAGCAAGCAGAGAAGATTTAAATGGGAACTAACTTTTGTCTCATAGCTGTATATATGACTTTGATCTCGGCATGTCACTGTCTTTCACGTCAAGTGTGTCCAAATGTAATTGGAGGGAGGTAACTCTTTCCGTGACGTTCATTTAGTAACGTCTCACCATAATGGAGTTACTTTAAAAAGTGTCTGAATTAAATTATTTTTTTTACAGGAAATGGGAGTTAATTAATGGCAAAGTACATGAAATATTTCATATCACATTATGACAACACAAAGAAAAGCTTTCAAATAACTGTTCTGGCCCAAAATTCAATCGGTTATTTGAGAGGATATTTTTATTTTATGGACTCATGAGTTATTATTGATTTCTTTAATATGTATGTCTGATATTTTTCAGCTCTGGATGTGTGCGTCAGTCACATTGTGATGTGGTAGCACCTTTTCCAAATATATTCCACAGGAATATTGACAGTAATGGATGGATCTCCCCTCTACTTAGACATCCTAAACAAGGTATTAGAAATAATCATGTTAAAATGGCTTTGAAATAACTCTACATCTGAAAATATGAGGATACAGTAAGATTAGTCACATCTGACTTTGTGACTTTTGAAAATAAAATTCCAATCTAAATGTGCCTTTAAACCAACTTTCATAGACATTAACAACACCCTTTATTGCATTCAAATTATCCATAGTGTTACCTCCTTACATGATAAATGTCCTGCAATCTTGCAGAGGATCCAATCAGAGCCTCAGATGTAATTGTTGATATTTTCAGAAATTCTGTTGTATAAAAGAAATCCAGGAAAATGTTTGAAAAGTTTAAAATACAAAAGTTAGACTTTGCTCATTAGGATCAGAGAGCAGTATTTATGATTAATTATTAGGGCCCCACATCGAGATGCGGGTGCCCTATAGTTTTCACTTTGTCTGTCCGTATGTCCGTCCGTCCGTCCGTCTGTCCGTCCGTCAACAATTTTTTTTGTCAAAGATTTCTTGGCTTGTATAAGTGGGAATGATTTGAAATTTAGTCTGAAGCTTGGAAATGATAAGTTGTATTTTGTAAGCAATTTTCAAGTTTGTCGGACTTCCACTTCCTGTTTGCCGATACTTTGATTTTTTTACTTTAACAAATTTTTCGTCACAGATTTCTTGGCTTCTACAATAGGGAATGATTTGAAATTTGGTCTGGAGCTTGGAAATGATGACTTGTATCGTGTAAGCAATTTTCAAGTTTGTCGAAAATCCACTTCCTGTTTGCCAGTACTTTGATTTTTTTCTCTGAAGGAAATTTTGGTCAAAGATTTCTTGGCTTGTATAAGTGGGAATGATTTGAAATTTGGTCTGAAGCTTGGAAATGATGAGGTGTATTGTGTAAGCGATTTTCAAGGTTGTAGGACTCCTACTTCCTGTTTGCCAATACTTTGATTTTTTACTATCAATGAAATTTTTGTCACCGATTTCTTGGCTTCTACAATAGGGAATGGTTTGAAATTTAGTCTGAAGCTTGGAAATGATGATTTGTATTGTGTGAGTGACTTATAGGTTTGTCACTGAATTACTTTCTGTTTTGCTGATACTTTGATTTTTAACTTTAAATGACTTGATATTTAGTCTGAAGCTAAGAAATGATATAGTTTGGTTAAACTTCAAGAAATCACTGTATCCAGCAAATTACTGTATCAACATATTAGTGTGTCAAACAGAATTTGAATCCACACTCATCTGATTTTTACTTTTGCCCAGAGTTTCAGGATTGAAATTGCGGGGCCCTTCCGACAACGCAAGTTTCGACATGCTCTAGTTTACTGCAGTGTTTAAATGATGAAAGCAAATTTTTATGTGGAACTTTTGAGGCAGTCATAATATCATGCCTTATGTATACATCAAGTAAATATTAATCTATTATGGACTTCTCAAGAGGGAACCGTTTTCCTATTGTGTTGTCTGGGGCGTATAGTGCACGAGCCGACAGGCGAGGGCACTATTCACTCCAGACAACACTATAGGAAAACGGTTCCCAAGGGGGGAGTCCGTAATTAATTTAATACATAACATAAAAGAAATCAAAATCAAAAGGAGGCAAAGTATAGTAAACCTGAAGTCACGTGAGGTATAGTCCCGTCGTCCAGTATAGTATCCTGCTGTCAAGGTAAACAAATAGCTGTTCAAATATAGTGACGTCAGATTATCCAATGAAGTCGTGGGATTTTTTCATGTTATGTACTAAACATTGATAGAAATAATGAACATAAAACATGCTGGACCAAGTTTTTATGCTAAAATTAATTTTTCTAGGTGTTGCCACCTAAAATTTATGAGGTGGAGCTTTCTGCATTAATTGACACATTGACAGAAATAAAATTATAGTTTTCATAACGAGAAAGAATTGTATATCGATGGATATCAACTTGAGTTATGTAATTTCAAAACATAATAAACGAGCCTTTGGCGAGTTTATTATATTTGAAATTACATAACGAGAGTTGATATCCTGTGATATACAATTTTTTCGAGTTGTTAAAACTATTCCCTTATGATTTTCATAATATTCAGTGCTGAACTGCTGTTTTTGTTTCAAACAACAACACCGTTGCTAGGTAACGTTAATCACGGCCAACAAGATTTCACAGTGGTCCAATAAAAACGTTGAAAAATAATAGCACATCATGCGTGATGTGTTATTACTTGACACTCGACCAATGAAATTCCTGTAAAAGCGATTCAACATGTTCATATCTAACTCCAGCTTCAAAGTCTCGTTATGTACCACAAATAACTATTCATGCAAGGAATAGATAATAAGCGTGCATCATAAGAGAATGAAATATACATAACTACTTAAAAGTACATCATACACAATGTAGGTCACCTGAAGTTATAAATAGTAACAGTTGGAGTAATGTTGCATGATGAAATAAACATAGTAGTCTAAAAATAAGTTTTTGTCATTAGACAACTACTGCAGCATGTAGAAATATACATCACTTTGTTAAAGTACATCTGACTTGGATTTACATTTTCAGAAAGAAACATATTTTGATATTATTATAAGGGAAATTTTAAAATTATTTTTTGTTAATTAAAGCTTATATATCAGTGGTGAAAATGGGTATTTAAAGCATCAGATTTTGAAAATTATTTTTATTATGCAGCCATTTAAAAACTTGAGTTCCAGGAAACATTTTAAATATTTCTGGCACAAAAAGACAGTTGATTTGGCGATAGTAGCACTAGCAGTTTTTATCGAGCATTTTTGCATTTGAAAAAAAAACCTGGTCTATTTTTTAGAAATTCATTGGGTTTCTTTCTTTGAGTTCCTGAAATTATCAGTTGGATTTAATGTAGCATTTTATTGTTCTGTGGATGAATTGGATACCTATGAATGAATTTTAATTTTTGTTGGAATCTGGTGCAGTATTAAGTAAAACTTTAAATTAACATTATTTTCAAGATTTGAGAGAGATTTGTTTCTTTGTATTCTACATGTTTACATGTTTACAGCTTTTGATGCTACAATGTCAGTTTCAAATAAATTTTGATTTATAAAACTTAAGTGGAAGAAATGGGCTAAATTGGCAATTTTCATTAAAATTTAAGGTAGTTCGACACTAATACACGTCACATTTTTTATAGGTCTATTTTTCAAAATTTTGTGCATAGATTTGGGTGTCTTTTTTTCTACAGAACACATACATTTGGTACCTATTATAGGGCAATTCCTCACATAGGTACGGGTGTCACATTAGAAATGATGCCATAGATTTCCACAGATATACATGTAGATACAACCAACATGAGTAATGAAGCAGGAAATTTCTGTTAACTTTCATGATTACATCTTCAATAAGGTTATTAGATAAATAATGACCTGTGGAGAGATTAATCAGTGACATGCTATGTAATTCTAATCTATTTGTTCTGCTTCTGCAGTGACTGACCAAGTGTTTTATCAAATTAACATGATGAACAGCAATTATAAATCTTTAAATTGAATGTTTAAACCTAAATTTATGTAAATAATTTGTGACATAGATTCGGGTAGTATTTTAGGTTCATTGCATAGATTTGGGCATCTATATACATAGATTTGGGTATGTTTTTTGCGCCTTTGATGGACATAGATTCGGGTACACTTTTCAATCTGAAAAATGCACATCCCTGTACCATAAAATACCAGAGTAACAACCCCCCCCCCCCTCAGGGGTTTGCGCAGGATTTACTATTTTGTTCCACTTGACAAAAGTTCCATTGGAAGAAACATTTATTCTGTCAGAAACAAATAATTTAGTCTGTCTCATTATTATAAACCTGCGCACTTAAATTAGTGAAATTATTAGGAATATTTTTTTTCAATAAACTCATACAAAATAATATAAATTTACTTAAAAATATTTTGCTATTTTTTTAAACTTATTTCACTTGGAGATTACAGGTAAAAAACTGGCGCACAGTTGTAAGCTACTTTGCTCGCGCAGTTGTAAAGTATTTTAATCCTCTAATACGCGCAGTTGAAATGCAGCCATTGATTTAGAAGGAAGACTATTTATTTTGAATGTATCAATTTCAAATAATCTACAGATTTGGCAAATTACTCCATCTAAAAATTATCATTTGAAAATCATGAAAATATGTGCGAAATGTTGATAAAATAAGAAATTGTTATACAAATTTCATTTTATTTATTCAGTACAATTTTAAAGCTGGTCTTTCATTTGACCATTAAGAACTAAAAAAAACCTTGTAAGCGATATTTCATGAGTCCTCCTGTGACTACTGTAAAACCCTTTCAGAATTTTCGGTATTATGGAAATAAGAAGTTTTGTCAATATAATTGGACCATTTAACTACTAGTGAATCAAGGATATAGCCTACCAGTATATATATGAATATATTGTCAGTAAATTCAATGCTATTTCTGGAAAAGACATAACAACTTCATAGGAATATTTCCATCTGGTGAATTTTTTCAAGCAATGTAAAAAAAACTTTAATTATGCAATTAAATATTTTGATTGTGATGAACCAAGTTTACTGTTCCTTATGCATAGAAATGATAACAATCAAGATATTGATGAAAGAAAAATCCTGGATAAATGCAATTTTCCATTTTCTTTTATGTATACCAATTGGTAATTTAAATCACACCTACAGATTAGGCCCTATCAAGTTAATTTGTAGATTCTCATCCACCTGTAACAAAAAATCTTGGGTGGGAGGGTTTTATTTTATTTCTTTAACCAATTTTCACTAAATTGATAGGATTTAAAGAAAATTTCTCAATAATTGACAAAAAAATTGAGGTTAGAAAAATGGGGTGGATGGGGATGAGAATCTATTAATTAATTTGATGTTGCCTTACTCAAATTGCTAAATTGGTTACACAATAGGATCTAGTAAATTTTCTGTCACATGGTTGTAGTTCAAACCAAGATTTCATTGTATGACCCTTCCAACTATTTCCAAAATGGCCATACAGCTCATTAAAATCGATTGCAGTTGGAGTTAACATATGTGTTATGGTCTCATGTTCATTTACTCCATATCCTTTCGTAAAATATTGCTAGATGATGTTCAACTACAAGGTAAAATTTATAATTGTTATGAGCATATAATACAATATTTTTGTTAACATTATGTCATCTTTGTTTTTTTAGGTGTAGATAAAGTTCCAGTACTGACATCATTACAGTCAAGTCCAGATATTCATCAGTTAACACAAACATTACATACTGAAGCTTCAAAACTAAACATTAAAAAACATTCTCGTTATATCCAGGCTGGACTTGAGGAAGATAGTTACTTAGAAATTTTACATGACCTTTCTGTACTAGATGCTTGCTATATTAACAAAAGTGAATGTCTGTGATCTTGTATGATGTATGATGTATTCTGTGATGCTGTTTTGTATGAATTAAAATTGAAAATGAAAGAATTACAAATGCTTTTGTTACTTTGAATATTTGTTCATATTTTACATTTATTGTCCCATATTAATTTCTATGAACAGATGGATCAAGAAAGAATTCATGCATGCTATCCTTTATTGTATAATAACAGTGTTTTTAGTGTGACTTTATACCAATATTTTTGCCAATAGCTTTTATTAGCTCACCTGACCCAAAGGGTCAGTGTGAGCTATTGCCATCACTTGGCGTCCGTTGTTCCTTTAACTTTCCACATTTTAATCTTTTCCTCTGAAACCAAGGAAGCAAATTCATCCAAACTTTACAGGAATGATGTACTAATGGCCCTTAACAAATTTGCTCGTTTGGTTCCGATCCGATTATAAACATGGCCGCCAGCATGGAACTTGGGTTTAACATTGGACCCTATGGGAAAAATCACATTTTCATCTTCTCTGAAACGACTGAAGCAAATTAAACCAAACTTTGGAGGAATGATGTATGGAAGGTACATATCAAAGATTGCTCATTTCATTCAGATCCAATAGAAAACATGGCCTCCAGCACGTAACATAGTTTAACATTGGACCCTATGGGAAAATTGTATTTTCATCTTCTCCTCTGAAACTACTGAAGCAAATTCAACTAAAGATCCTTAACAAAGATTTCTTGTTTTGTTCTGATCCGATAAAAAACATAATCACCAGTGCAGAACTTATGTTTAACATTGGACCCTATGGGAAAAATCACATTTTCATCTTCTTTTCTGAAACCACTGAAGCAAATTTGACCATACTTTACAAGAATGATATTCTAAAGGTCCTAAACAAAGATTGCTCAAAGCATTTGACCCTATGGGTTAAATTACTTTTTCATCTTCTTCGTCTGAAACCACTGAAGTTAAATTCAACCAAACTTTACAGGAATGATGTACTAAATGTCCTTAACAACAATTGCTCATTTTGTTCTGATCTGACAAAAATGATGGCCACCGTCACAGAACTTAGGTTTTACATTGGACCCTATTGGAAAAATCACATGATGTACTAAAGGTCCTGTACCAAGATTGCTAATTTTGTTTCAATTTGACTAAAATCATGGCCCCCAGCGGGGAACTTACTTTTAACATTGGACCCTATGGGAAAGTCACATTTTAATCTTCTCCTCTGAAACTGCTGAAGCAAATTCAACCAAACTTTACAGGAATTATGTATGGAAGGTTATTAAAAAAGATAGCTAATTTAGTTACAATCGTATAGAAAACATGGCCACCAGCAGGGAACATAGTTTAACATTTGGACCCTATGGGAAAGTCACATTTTCATCATCTCCTCTGAAACCAGTGAAGCAAATTCAAGAAAACTTTACAAGAATGGTGTACAGAAGGTATTTTACAAAAAAAAATGCTCATTTCATTTCAATCTAACAAAAAACAAGGCCTCCAGTGCAGAACATAGTTTAACATTATAGCCAGGTACAATACCATACTTTTCATTATCTTCTCTGAAACTATCAAAGCAAATTATAACTGTATTGGAGTGATGTATTGATGTTCCTTATTGCAAAGATTACTCATTTCAATAGGATCAGACAAAAAGCACTGGTGTCA
>MJUU01070678.1:76830-87924 GCA_002080025.1 Modiolus philippinarum
TTATAGGAATGATGTATGGAAGGTACTTATCAAAGATTGCTCATTTTGTTCAGATCCAATAGAAAACATGGCCTCCAGCACGTAACATAGTTTAACATTGGACCCTTTGGGAAAATTACATTTCCATCTTTTCCTCTGAAACCACGGAAGCAAATTCAACGAAATTTTACTGGAATGATATACAGTGGATTCCTGTTAATTGAATACCTTATTTGTCAGGAAAAAATATGCAATTAACAGGAATATTCTATTAAGAGGAGTTTCAATCTTGCTCTAAAAAGATGTCAATTAAACTTGAAAAGAGTCAAATGATGAGTTAATCATTAAACAAACACAGAGATTACAGTCTGTTTTTACAAAATTATTAATTTATTTGACATTTCACAATTAGATATCTCATTTTAATTAGTTTTTTCAGAATAATTTGCTAAAAAATATATACTTTTAATGCTAAATTTCACAAAAGATGTCTTGATTTGAAAATGAAATTATTCAATTAACAGGAATTTTTTAACTATTCAATATGCAATTAAAAGGAATAAATAGTATAGAAGCATATAGTAAATGGTTTTGTGCAGCAGAATTGTATGCAAGTAAGAGAAATATTCTATTAAGAGGTATGCAATTAAATGGAGTTGACTGTACTAAAGATCCTTAACAAAGATTTCTTGTTTTGTTCTGATCTGATAAAAAACATAACCGCCAGTGCAGAACTTCTGTTTAACATTGGACCCTATGCGAAAAATCACATTTTCATCTTCTTTTCTGAAACCGCTGTTACAGGAATGATATTCTAAAGGTCCTAAACAAAGATTGCTCATTTCGTTCCAATCTGATAAAAACATGGCTGGCAGCGCGGAACTTAGGTTTAGCATTGGACCCTATGGGAAAAATCACATTTTCATCTTCTCCTCTGATTCGTTCAAGCACATTCAACCAAACTTTACAGGAATGATGTAATAAAGGTCTTTAACAAAGATTGCTCATTTCGTTCGGATCCGATAAAAAACATGGCCTCCAGCACAGAACATATTTTAACATTGGACCATTGAAGCAAATTCAACCAAACTTTACAGGAATGATGCATGGAAGGTCCTTATCAAAGATTGCTCATTTCGTTCAGATCCGATAGAAAACATGAATTTGTTAACATTGGACCCTATAGGAAAATCACATTTTTATCTTCTCCTCTGAAACCACTGAAGCAAATTTAACCAAACTTTACAGCAGTACTTTACAAAAGTTGCTCATTTATTTCGATCTGACAAAAAACATGGCCTCCAGTGCAGAACAAAGTTTAATATTGGAGCCTGGTATGAGAAAACCATCCTTTTCATCACCTTCTCTGAAATTATTTAAGCACATTTAACTAAATGCAATCTGATAAAAACATGGCTGGCAGCGCGGAACTTAGGTTTAGCATTGGACCCTATGGGAAAAAACACATTTTCATCTTCTCCTCTGATTCGTTCAAGCACATTCAACCAAACTTTACAGGAATGATGTAATAAAGGTCTTGCTCATTTCGTTTGGATCCGATAAAAAACATAGCCTCCAGCACCGAACATATTTTAACATTGGACCATTGAAGCAAATTCAACCAAACTCTACAGGAATGATGCATGGAAGGTCCTTATCAAAGATTGCTCATTTCGTTCAGATCCGATAGAAAACATGAATTTTTTAACATTGGACCCTATAGGAAAATCACATTTTTATCTTCTCCTCTGAAACCACTGAAGCAAATTTAACCAAACTTTACAGCAGTACTTTACAAAAGTTGCTCATTTCATTTCGATCTGACAAAAAACATGGCCTCCAGTGCAGAACAAAGTTTAATATTGGAGCCTGGTATGAGAAAACCGTCCTTTTCATCACCTTCTCTGAAATTATTTAAGCACATTTAACTAAATGCATAGAAGGTCCTTTGAAAAAAATACTCATTTCAATAGGATCAGACAAAAAACATAGGTGCTAATGGAGAACACAGCTAAACATTAGACCCCATTGGTAAAAAACATCATTTTTGGTCATGCAGGGCGTAGAAGCATTTTGTCAAGTGAGCGCAGGCTCAGTCTCTGAGCCTCTAGTTGTAAATTGACAGACCAATAGGTTCATTTGAATACATCAATATCTATTGTGAATTGATGAATGTGGAGGTTTGAAAAGTAGGTTTATCTAAGTGTGACAGGTCACTGCCCAGTTTCTATTCATCAGAATACAGTAGCTATTGATCAATTTCAGTGGACCTATTGGTCTGTCAATTAACCATATTGAGACAATCTTACAAAGACAAAACAAATGAACAAAAATGAACAAGAATGCCACAGAAATAAAGCATTAGCATTGTGAACCCCTACAAAAACATGAGGTATCAACAGGTGCGCCTGAAGGGCAAGCATGATCTGCCCATGCATGGCACCAGTCACACAGCAAGCTGACTGATTGGTAATGTTATTTTCTAACCCTTGGACAAATGCATTTAAAAATCCATGGTTCACGTTGCTCCTCTATCCCTCAAACAGTACCAAGTTAAAAGCTTGAAAAGCATCTCTGAATACATTAAATATTCAGACATTAACAAGGACAAATCAGTATCAAAAACATTACCAACAAAAACAAAACTAAAAGATGACATTATTATATACAAGGAACTAAAGCCCTTACAGTATGAACTCCTACTGAAAACCATGAGTACCATCAGGTGGTCTGGGAGGGTAAGCATCATCTGCTCCATGTGTGGCATCCGTCACACTGCCAACGAAAATTCTGGTTTTTTCATAGTCAGTGTTTATCAGTTCAGTACTAATCTCTGGAGTCTATTCTCTTTGTGAAATAGAAACATTGTAAGGATGTTTCAAATTATTGCGATGAATGTTAAACTTCTGTAGTGACAAATGCAAGTGAATGAATGTAACTTATTGTATAAGTTTTTTAGACAGTTATTTTGCTCTTTTGACAACATTACTTTTTTTAAAAACTACAGACAGGACAACAGCAAATGAGTTGTGAAATATAGATGCCATATGTCAGGGATGTTGAAATATTACTGTGCAAACAGACACTGTAATATGAAAGCAATCTGTCAAGTGGTTGCAGAAGAGTTGAGCTAACAAGATGTATTTTTTTGAAGTTTAATTGAAAAACAAGTCCAATAACTCCTACAAACATTTTTGCATCCATATGATAGTAAAGTATGCACATCTGCACATCATGAGCAACAATCCTTTCAAATAAGAAAGCAATCCTTCAAGTGGTTTCTGAGCTGTTGCATTTACCACTTGTACTTTTTAGCTCACCAGGCATATGCAGGGGTGAGCTTTTGCCATCACTTTGTGTCCATCCGTCTGTCTGTCCAGCATAAACTTTTCATTCAAAGATCTTCTCTTCTGAAACTACTTGGCCAATTGGAACCAAACTTGGCCACAAGAGTCCTTGGGTAATCCCTTGCAAAAAAACGCTTTTAAGGTCCGTGCTATCTCCAAAATGGCTGCCAGTGGGGAACAGTTTAAAATTGGAGCCTATGGGAAATTACACTCAAAGATCATCTTCTCTGAAAATATAGAGCCAATTCGAACCAAACATGGCCACAATAATCCTTGGGTGTTCCCTTGCAAAAAAGGTGTTTTCATGTTCGAGCTTTATCCAACATGGCCATCAGCAGGAAACATAGTTTTAACATTGGACCCTTTGGGAACACATTCAAAGATCTCCTCTGAAACTACTTTGCCAACTGGAACCAAGATTGGTAACAATAGTCCTTGGGTGGTCTCTTGCAAAAAAAGTGTTTTTCAGGTCCAGGCTATATCCAACATGGCTGCCAGCGGGGAACATAATTTTAACATTTAACTCTATGGGAAATCACACTCAAAGATCATTTTCTCTGAAAATACTGAGCCAATTTGAATCAAACATGGCCACAATAATCCTTGGGTGTTCCCTTGCAAAACAGGTGTTTTTCATGTTCAAGCTTTATCCAACATGGCCGCCAGAGGGAATCATAGTTTTAACATTGGACCCTATGGGAAAACACATTCAAAGATCTTCTCCTCTGAAACTACTTTGCCAATTGGAATCAAAATTTGCCACAATAGTCCTTGGGTGATCCCTTGCAAGAAAGGTGTTTTTCAGGTCCGCACTACATCTAACATGGCCGCCAGCAGGAAACATAGTTTTAACATTGGACCATATGAGACTTTGTAACTACTGAGCCAATTGGAACCAAACTTGGCCACAACAGTCCTTGGGTGGTCCCCTGCAATAAAGGTATTATTTAGGTTAGTGCCATATCCAACATGGCCGACAGCGGGGAACATAGTTTTAACATTGGACCCTATTGGAAAACACATTCAAAGATCTTTTCCTCTGAAACAACATAGCCAATTGGAACCAAACATGGCCACAATATAGTTCTTGGGTTTTCCCTTGCAAAAAAATGCGTTTTTCAGGTCTGCGCCCAAACTTTACCATGATAATCCTTGGGTGGTCCCCAGCAAAAAAGCTGTTTTTCAGGTTATATCCAACATGGCCGCCAACAGGGAACATAGTTTTAACATTGGACCATATGGGAAAACACATTCAAAGATCTTCTTCTCTGAAACTACTGAACCAATTTGAACCAAACTTGTTCACAATAATCCTTGTGTGGTCCCTTGAAAAAAGTGTTTTTCAGGTCTGCGCTATATCGAAGAAGGCCGCCAGCAGGTAACAGTTTAAACATTGGATCCTATGGGAAAAGACATTCAAAGATCTTCTTCTCTGAAACTACTGAGCCAATTGGAACCAAACATGACCACAAGTCCTTAGGTGGTCCCCTGCAAAAAAAAGTGTTTTTCAGGATCACCCTTTATCCAACATGGCCACCAGTGGGGAACATAGTTTTAACATTGGACCCTTTGGAAATCCTCTCTGAAACTACTGAGCCAATCAGAACCAAACATGGCCACGATGGATTGTGGGTGGTCTCTTGCGAAAAAGATGTTTTTCACATCCGTGCTATATCCAAAAAGAACTCCAGTGGGAACATAGTTTTAAAACATAATTTTGGCTTTTCTATTTAAATCCTTTTGGTTATTTGTTCTCTATCAGCGTTTACAAGTTTTTCGGTTAATAGACTTCCAAATGTTTTGATTTGATCTGCACTGATGAGACATAAGTTGTCGAAATGCGCATATTCAGAAAATAAATTAAGGGTAACTTCGGTATTTTGTTATTTAACATTGCACCCTATTGGAAAACACATTCTAAGATCTTCTTCTCTGAAACTATGTAGCGAATTTGAACCAAACTTGGCCACTCAAAAAATGTGTTTTTCAGGATGGTGATATATCTAAGACATCTTTTAACATAAAATGTCTATGTTAAAAGGCCAAGTGAGCAATACAGGCTCTTTAGAGCCTCTTGTTGTAGTTAAGTGGAAAAACAGTCAAAGTCCTGCAACTCCTACAAAAATGATTTAATCAATAAAGCAATGAAGTATGCATATGTGCACATCATGAACAACAACTCTACCAAATATGAAAGTAATCTGTCAAGTGTTTGCAGAGGAGTTTTACCAATAATATCAGGACTGACCTAATGACTGATGGATAAATGGACAGAAAACATGATACTCTTTGCAATGTGGGTGGGGTTTAAAGAAATGTTAATAAATATTATAAACTCAAAATGACTTCTATGAATGATACTCGGTCTCAATATTTTGTCTTCATGATACAAAAAGAAATAGGAAGATCTTCAAAGCTATTAGATTTTATTGAGGTATGGTGGGATGGATGTCTCAACATTGTTATGATTTAACTGCTGGTAATACAAAATGCCTGTCAATGTAGATCCTAGTTTAACATATGACACTATAGGAAATAGCAAAAGGATGTAAATGGTAAATTAAGAAAATGATTTCCTAAAGTTTAATCTCAAGAGCCTGTAGCTCATCTGATCCGAGGCTGGCATAGACAGTACAAATAACCTCGATGATAAAGGGTCTAATATCCTAGAAAGGTAATATCCATCAATGTGTAAGGGGAAATGATCTTTGTATGCATTTCCCATAGGGTTCTACCGGTATGTAAACTATGTGGCAATCTTGGATCTGATGTAGACTTGCTGGACACTTTTTCAAAGTGCACAATCAAAGGACTATTGTGACCAAGTTTGGTTCCAATAGGAAAAGAAATTTCAAAGAAGACCTTTGAATGTGTTTTCTTATAGGGTTTAATGTTAAACTAAGTTCCCCACTGGCAGCCATCTTGGATATGATGCAGACTTGCAGGACACATTTTTCAAAGACAGCCAATGAAGGACAGTTGTGACCAGCTGCAGGTCTGGTTCCAATATTACCCAAGTATTTTCAGAGGAGAGGATCTTTGAATGTGTTTCTGATATGTCCAATGTTGAACTAAGTTCCATGCTGGCTGCCATCTTTGATTGCAGACTTGCCAGACATATTTTTTTAAAGAGGACCATCTAAGGACTGTGATGAGCAAGTTTGATTCCAAATAACCAAGTAGTTTCAGAGAGAAAGGTCTTTGAATGTGTTTTCAAATAGGGTTCAATGTTAAACTGCAGGCCATCTTGGATCTCATTGGGAATTGCCAGAATCATTTTCAAAGGGGACTAACTAAGAACAACTGTGACCAAGTATGGTTCTAATTTGCCAATAGTCTCAGAGGAGAAGATCTTAGAATGTAGTTTCTCATAGGTTAGATGTTAAACTATGTTCCCCATGGTAGCAATCTTGGACCTGTTGGGGACTTGCCAGACACATTTCTTAAAGGGGACCAACTAAGGACAGTTGTGACCAAGTAAGGTTCTAATTGGGAAAGTAAGCTCAGAGGAGAAGTTCTTTGAATGTGTTTTCTCATAGGGGCCAATGTTCAACTATGTTCCCAACTGGCAGCTATCATGGATATGAAGGGGACTTGCTGGACACATTTTCCAAATAGGACCAAACAAGGACAGCTGTGACCAAGTAGGATTCCTATTGGCCAAGTAGTATCAGAGGAGATTGATTGATTGATTGATTGAATATTGTTTAACGTCTACTAAGCAATATTTCAGCTATATTAAGACGAGAAAAAGTTTGTTAATAAAAAATCTCTTTGGGGTATGGAAAGGGTCATGGGACGGGAAATTCTGACTGCCATTGGAAAAGTAGGGTGAAATCTAAAGGGGCAGGGAATTTAGCCTTGTAGCCATTCACCTACGGACTACTCAAAAAAGGTATCAGATGAGAAGATCCTTGAATGTGTTTTCTCATAGGGGCCATGGTTAAAACTATGTTCCCAGCTGGCAGTCATCTCAGATCTGATGGGGACTAGCCGACACATTTTTCAAGGGGACATGACAGTTGTGACCAAGTATGGTTCAAGCTTTGCAAGTAGTTTTAAAAGGAGATCTTTGAATGTGTTTTCCCACTGGGTCTAATGTCAAACTAAATTCCCCATGGAAGCCATTATGGACGAGATAAGCAACTTCCATCATAAAAATAAAATGTAGTCCTTGACATACTGAACATTTTTACATTTAATCTTGAAGTCTGTCTCAAATAAAAGGCAATAACTCCAATATAGATTTTCAGAATTCTTCAAAATTTTTAGGTGGGTAGATCTTGATATGCTGAACATTTTTGCTCAAGTTCTAATTGTTATAGATTTTTTGATAAACAAGATGTGTTTGTGTAACACTATGCGCCTAGTAGCAATCATGTCTACAATACAAGATTAATGCTAAAAATAGCAATATACACTAGAAATTGAGGTTAGTAAATATTTGTACTTCGCTCCATTAGATCTATTCACATATAGAATATCAAGCCTCTTGCAATTGTAATTAATGAGCTAGAAGCAAAATCTAGGTTTTGACCTCTGTGACATTGGCCTTGATGTGACCTCAATGAAATTTGCATGATGGTGTTCAGCTTTATATGAACAATAAACAAGCCAGATGTGAAGGTTCTATCACATCTGGTTGAAAAAATACAGGCAATGTTATAAGTTTTTGTTAAAGTTAACAAATATGCATTCATAGACCTTGACCTTTGACCTGACCCACATTTTGTGGATTTGTACTAAGCTCTATTAGATCTATTTCCATATAAAATATCAAGCCTCTAGCAATTGTAATTAGATAGCTATAGCAAAATCTAGATTTGACCATTTGACCTCTGTGACCTTGACCTGACCTTATTGAAATTTGCATAATTGTCAGCTTTACATGATCAATACATATACCAAATATAAAAGGCCTATCACATCTGGTTCTACAGTTATGAGCCAGGTTAAAGTTACAGACAGACCGACAGACAAACAAGACAAAACGAATATGCATTTCTGATGATCAGGGGCATAAAAATAATAAAATTTTGTAAATTTTTGCAGAAAAAGGGCAATAGCTCTAAGATCTTAATGGGATTATCTTCAATATTGCATGTCAGGTAGATCTTGTCATGCTGGTCATTTTTGCCTGTCAGAGTTTTGATATCTTCAACAGTTTTTGAGTTACTTGCCACTGTGTTCTGTTTTTAGTAACAGAAGCCATGTTATAAGGTCCTCCGATTCCTCAGATACAATTTTGAGTCTAACTACCCTGGTAATGATTCATACCAACTTCAGTTAAAATTGGCACACTGCTTTCAGAGGAGATTTTTGAAAAAAGTTTAAGACAGACCGACAGACGTTAAGTCATGGCAATAGCTCATCTGGCCTTTTAGGCCAGAAGCAGAAAATTTTATTCAGCATGGCCATAGGGTAATTTAATTGAAAATAAAAGAAAATATGTCCATTGGACATGGATGCCCCCTCCATAGAGATATCAGCAAACAGGAAGTAGAGTGATGGACTTTAAAAGAGGAGACGTACAACTCATCATACTTGAGCTTCAGACCAAATATCAAATCATTACTGCTTACGCAAGCTGAGAAATTCTTGACGAAAATTTTCAATATATGGCTACATTGAAAAAATCAAAGATATCAGCAAACAGGAAGTACCGGTAGATGAGTGAAGGACTTGGAATGGGGAGATATGGTACAACTCATCATACTTAAGCTTCAGACCAAAAATCAAATCATTACTGCTCACACAAGCTGAGAAATCCTTGACAAAAATTTTCAATATATGACTATAATGGAAAAAATCAAAGTTATCGGCAAACAGGTAGTAGATGAGTGACAGACTTGAAAAGGGTAGGCACAGTACAACTCATCATACAAAAGCTTCAGACCAAATATCAAATCAGTACTGCTTCAGCAAGCTGAGAAATCATTGACGAAAATTTTCAATATATGGCTATAATTGAAAAGATCAAAGTTATCGGCAAAAAGGAAGTAGAAGAGTGACAGACTTGAAAAGGGGAGACACAGTTCAACTCATCATACCAAAGCTTCAGACCAAATATCATATCATTACTGCATACACAAATCTTGGACAAAATTTTTTTCGGACGTATGTATGGGGACGCACAAGGGTAAAACTTAATGCCCCCGTCCCCTATGGCGGAGGCATAAAAAAGCAGACGGAACCATTTGTTTTACTGAAAGACAGCATGACCAACATTGCACATTTCAAATGGGAAAAATAGTAATGGTGGATTACATGATACCCCGCCACGTTTCACAAAATTTCTTAGTATCAAGGGGCATAACCCCAGAACCCCTTGGACCTCTGAACCCATTTTCGAACTCGACCTAAGTTTTGTGGTGAACAAGCTACATACCAAGCTTGAAGACTGTATGTAATTCCGTTTAAAAGTTATCAGTCGGAAACCTTTGGGGGATGGACACACGACTGAGGGTATCACATAATACCCCGCCACTATGTGTGGCGGGGTATAAAAATAGTATAACAATGAAACCGGTTCACTTTTATTATAAAAATCATCATAAAATAAAAATCATATAAAATATTTTAAAATGCAAACAATAAAAACATTGTACAAAAATATCACATGGTATTCAATGCTTTTTAAAATAAGAATTTTTATCAGCAAATGCAACATTTCTCATTAAATTGAATCCCAAGAATATTGATAGATCAAATTAAGAATGGTAACATATACATTGAGCATATTACAGGTCAAAGACCAAATCATGCAAAGTGGTAATTTTCAGCGTATTATTCTTACAATAAAGGGAACGATACTTCGAAGAACTCTTCAGTGTAATGTGTAATTATACAAGAATAACCTCTATTTCAAAACTTGTTTCCTACAGATCAGTGTAAAGTGCACTTGGTATCAAATATTTTCTGACCAGTAAGATGGTACAGTAGTCCCCCTTTTGAAAGACCACCCCATTTGCATTAAAAAAGTGGCCTTACAAAAGGGGTGGTCTCTCAAAAGGAATCAAGCCAAAATTAAAATGGTTGAAAATATATATGTTGTGCAGCAGATTCCATATTCTATATTCAGAGTTTATATGTACGATTGTCTCATGCACACATGTGTAATATCATGAAAATGATTTCTAAAACCTTCGATTTAATTATGTAATTAATTGAAATTATTGACTGTGCAAATATATTACACAATAATCTGCAAAATAGGTGGACAATTTACCTACTAATGAGTTTACTAGGCGTCAAAACTCCTACTAATTAACATGATAACAGGCTTTGGCCTGGAGCAACAATGTTTGATTACGTGCCAGGTACAAAGAGATTAAAAAGGCTCATCTATTTTAATCACAAAAAGATTAACATCAACTAACAGAAAAATTACGGCTCTAGTGGCACAAAACTGCTTCACCGAGTCTGCCAACGATCATTCGTTTTTATCCACGTATTCATATTAGAAATAGAATGCAGTGTTTTACAACAATGAAATCGCTAACTAACTTCATTGGCCATCGCCCTTTCCACTAAATTCGACCAAGGACGTTCTTGATTCGACGAGTTTAACTTTGTTTCTGAGCGTAAACAACTTTCTCTATTCAAAGACGCCATCTTTGTTTACGGATTACGCAATCATTTTGACCTTCGAGGTCAAATTTTAACACAATCCGGTGTTAAACTTCCGGGTCATCGCTTTTCACAAAGTTGTAAACAAACAAATGCGTGGCCGTTTCAGAGGGGAAAAAGACATTTTTTAACCCCGAAA
>MJUU01070679.1:462-10912 GCA_002080025.1 Modiolus philippinarum
TGGTCATACAAATAGCATTCTCAATGCAGAAATTGATGCAAAAAGGTCAAGAAGACAGGGAAAAACCAGTTTTGTTTATATTTTGAGCATCTGAAGAATATTAGGTTTGCGTGTTAGCCGAAAAGCCTGATATGAATAGGTACATTGATAGTATTAAAACTACTGAAAATCCACCTGGGTGTATTTATTTCCCTTAGGGGGAATTAAATATATAATATTTAAAGAAAATAACATAATAAAGTAAATGCAAATTTATGAAAAGTGTGGCAAAGTCAAAAATGTTTTCCAAAAAACAGATGAAAATTTTTGACTTGGCTCTTCTCTTGACACTGTGGCCCCTTAAATGACAATTTTACACTGTTAAGTAGAACAACAGCATGATATTTTTTATTTCTGAGGTTCATGTTTACATAAAACTGCATATATAAGCAGGATTCCTGCTTAAACAAATTATTGTATACAAATCAGACAGATTTTTATATGAGGCACCTCAGTCAGTGTTGTCGCATTTGTTCGAGACACCGATCGACATGTAATTTGAAAAAAATTGAACACATATTCAAAACAGTGACAAATTCTTTTGTAAAATCAGCCTGCATTTGATGTTTTCAAACTATTTTACACAGTTAACCCTTCTAATTTTGCTCAAAATCATTAAAATGGCCTAAAAGTGGTATTTCAGTGTAAAAATACCAAAATATTACATAACAGTTATTTTTGGCCAAAATTGTGGCACCAGCTGGCTAAAACTTCAATCTTTACCTCTAATTCATCATACATACATGTTTTGCATCAGTTTAGGCTATTAACAACTTTTTAAGACATGTTTCAAAATTTTCGCTAATTTTGTCTTAAGGTGTGAAACCACCAATTCATTTCTTTAACATTTTCAACTAAAATTTGGAATTTTCAAACCTCCCTGGACATTTTATCTTAAGTTTAACCTTGCCAAGACCACACATGTCGTGAAAGACACATACCTGCTCTACATTATATCAAATTTTCATCATACCTTTAAAGCCTTCTAAGAGATTCCCGGTGTGTTGGGGAAAGCCACCTATAAATACGTACCACGACATCACAACATTGCGCAAAGATAGTCATTGGGAATTCCCCTCTTTTAAGTGATGTAAAATTACACCTGGTCAATTGACCTTGGTCTTGAATTAAACCTAACATATCAATGTTTAAATGCATGCACCATTCATCAAATTCCCTTGAATAGTTTTAAAGGTGCAGGAATACAAAGTCTATCTTTAGATTCAAAAGGTCTATTTTCTCATTCGTTCCAACTCTGATTGGTTGAATTGGTGGTTTGATACCTTAACATGATATTAAAACATCCCCCAGTGTAATTGCTGCACTTCATCATGTTCTTTAGTTATTTTCCAAATTGTATACAGAAAATAACAGCCTTTTCTGAATTTTTCCCTACTTTACATCACTATTCAAAAAGTCACAGATTTAGTGTTTTCAGTGCTTTGATTAAGCACAATCACTCATAGATGTTAAACATGGACACAAAACCAAAATTACTTCTTTTATGTAATGAATCTCATCCCATGTTTAATGCTAAGCCCTTAGAGTATTTTTCTATCAAAATGAAGCTGCAAATGTTCAAAGATGCCTTTAAAATTATGAAATTATACTACAAAATGTCACCCTCCCCCCCCACTTTGAGAAGGTGCTTCTGAGGTAAATTTTTGCACTTGAATGGGCTTTGCTTTGGTTTTGGTCAAACAAATAGCATTCTCAATGCAGAAATTGATGCAAAAAGGTCAAGAAGACAGGGAAAAACCAGTTTTGATTATATTTTGAGCATCTGAAGAATATTAGGTTTGCGTGTTAGCCGAAAAGCCTGATATGAATAGGTACATTGATAGTATTAAAACTACTGAAAATCCACCTGGGTGTATTTATTTCCCTTAGGGGGATTAAATATATAATATTTAAAGAAAATAACATAATAAAACAAATGCAAATTTATGAAAAGTGTGGCAAAGTCAAAAATGTTTTCCAAAAAACAGATGAAAATTTTTGACTTGGCTCTTGTTTTGACACTGTGGACCCTAAAATGACAATATTACACTGTTAAGTAGAACAACAGCATTATATTTTTTTATTTCTGAGGTTCCTGTTCACATCAAACTGCATATATAAGCACCATTCCTGCTAAAAAAAAATTATTGTATACAAATCAGACAGATTTTTATATGAGGCACCTCAGTCAGTGTTGTCGCATTTGTTCGAGACACCGATCGACATGTAATTTGAAAAAATTGAACACATATTCAAAACAGTGACAAATTCTTTTGTAAAATCAGCCTGCATTTGATGTTTTCAAACTATTTTACACAGTTAACCCTTCTAATTTTGCTCAAAATCATTAAAATGGCCTAAAAGTGGTATTTCAGTGTAAAAATACCAAAATATTACATAACAGTTATTTTTGGCCAAAATTGTGGCACCAGCTGGCTAAAACTTCAATCTTTACCTCTAATTCATCATACATACATGTTTTGTATCAGTTTAGGCTATTAACAACTTTTTAAGACATGTTTCAAAATTTTCGCAAATTTTGTCTTAACATGATATTAAAACATCCCCCAGTGTAATTGCTGCACTTCATCATGTTCTTTAGTTATTTTCCAAATTGTATACAGAAAATAACAGCCTTTTCTGAATTTTTCCCTACTTTACATCACTATTAAAAAAGTCACAGATTTAGTGTTTTCAGTGCTTTGATTAAGCACAATCACTCATAGATGTTAAACATGGACACAAAACCAAAATTACTTCTTTTATGAAATGAATCTCATCCCATGTTTAATGCTAAGCCCTTAGAGTATTTTTCTATCAAAATGAAGCTGCAAATGTTCAAAGATGCCTTTAAAATTATGAAATTATGCTACAAAATGTCACCCCCCCCCCACTTTGAGAAGGTGCTTCTGAGGTAAATTTTTGCACTTGAAATGGGCTTTGCTTTAGTTTTGGTCATACAAATAGCATTCTAAATGCAGAAATTGATGCAAAAAGGTCAAGAAGACAGGGAAAAACCAATTTTGATTATATTTTGAGCATCTGAAGAATATTAGGTTTGCGTGTTAGCCGAAAAGCCTGATATGAATAGGTACATTGATAGTATTAAAACTACTGAAAATCCACCTGGGTGTATTTATTTCCCTTAGGGGGATTAAATATATAATATTTAAAGAAAATAAAATAATAAAACAAATGCAAATTTATGAAAAGTGTGGCAAAGTCAAAAATGTTTTCCAAAAAACAGATGAAAATTTTTGACTTGGCTCTTCTCTTGACACTGTGGCCTCTAAAATGACAATAAATGACATAACACTGTTAAGTAGAACAACAGCATGATATTTTTTATTTCTGAGTTTCATGTTTACATCAAACTGCATATATAAGCACCATTCCTGCTTAAAAAAATATTGTATACAAATCAGACAGATTTTTATATGAGGCACCTCAGTCAGTGTTGTCGCATTTGTTCGAGACACCGATCGACATGTAATTTGAAAAAAATGAACACATATTCAAAACAGTGACAAATTCTTTTGTAAAATCAGCCTGTATTTGATGTTTTCAAACTATTTTACACAGTTAACCCTTCTAATTTTGCTCAAAATCATTAAAATTGCCTAAAAGTGGTATTTCAGTGTAAAAATACCAAAATATTACATAACAGTTATTTTTGGCCAAAATTGTGGCACCAGCTGGCTAAAACTTAAATCTTTACCTCTAATTCATCATACATATATGTTTTGTATCAGTTCAGTTTAGGCTATTAACAACTTTTTAAGACATGTTTCAAAATTTTCCCAAATTTTGTCTGAAGGTGTGAAACCACCAATTCATTTCTTTAACATTTTCAACTAAAATTTGGAATTTTCAAACCTCCCTGGACATTTTATCTTAAATTTAACCTTGCCAAGACCATACATGTCATGAAAGGCACATACCTGCTCTACATTATATCAAATTTTCATCATACCAGAGATTCCTGGTGTGTTGGGGAAAGCCACCTATAAATACGTACCACGACGTCACAACATTGCGCAAAAATAGTCATTGGGAATTCCCCTCTTTTAAGTGATCTAAAATTACACCTGGTCAATTGACCTTGGTCTTGAATTAAACCTAATATATCAATGTTTAAATGGATGCACCATTCATCAAATTCCCTTGAATAGTTTTAAAGGTGCAGGAATACAAAGTCTATCTTTAGATTCAAAAGGTCTATTTTCTCATTCGTTCCAACTCTGATTGGTTGAATTGGTGGTTTGATACCTATAACAAATTTATGGCAAGCGCGTACCACAAAAAATAGAAAAATTCAATTTAAGTTACTTTAACCTAGTTTTTTCTCTACTTAAACTCAATTTAAGTTACTTAATTCGAATTAACGCTACTTAAATTCATTAAGCACTTAAATAGAGATATTTGTTGTTAATGCGAGAAAATTCTTATTTTTTGTGGTTCCCGCGCGCATAACTCTACTTAAGTAGAATCTTCCACTTAATTAGAGTTAATAGCCCAAGTTCTGTTTGAGACGATCATTCTGATTGTGGGTCTACCGTGTTGACCGTGTACCGAAAATTCAATTTACCTAAAATAAAATACAGTTTTAACAGTCGATGTTCAACGTGTTTCAAAGTACAAGATTCATTATTTTGGTTTTGTTAATCCTTGTTTTTTGTTTGTTTTGTGTTTTTCAGCAATTCGTAAACGTCGAGATTTAATAATAACATTAATTTGTGTTCATAAGTAATATTTGAAAAAATAGTCTGCAATTGAATGTCGAACTTTAAATGTTACTCTTATTTAAAAAAATGATTTAGCATATCCTTTTCCAAAGAGTTCCATATGTTGCAAATTACATGAATTTCGCAGAAATTGAAAAAGTAGGATAGAAGCTTTAGTCTCAAATTTGATCTCATGCAAACATTACAAAATATTCTTCTTTGTTTTGCTATTTAACTATATTATATCCTTTCGAAGGAGTGTTCGCCGTTACATCACACACCTGAACAGGTAAATTTGGTCGACAAGATCGAAATAGTGATAATTGATAAGGGTCATAAATATGTCATTTTTAATTCACTCGTACGAAATTGTTAAGTAAGGTATCTTTTACAGGGTATTATTTTTTTATCGATATTTATTTTCAATATCTATATAAAGCGTTACACATATGGCATTGTTGACACTTTTTAAAACCATATAAAAAGTTTTTCTGCAAGATATTTAATAAAGCAATCGACAGAAAAAATTTGAAAATCTTATAGAGTATTAGGCATTTCATAGATCCAAATTCGGGTGGAAAATTAAAAAAAAAACACAAAACATAAAAAATTCTTTTACATTGCTTAATCTTAATTAAACCTTCAACCAATCAAAATGGTTGTTTCAAACACTACTTCGGCTATTAACTCTAATTTAGTGGAAACTCTACTTAAGTAGAGTTAATGCACGCGCGAACCACAAAAAATAGAAAAGCTGAATTTAAGCTACTAAAACAAAGTTTTTCTCTACTTAAATTCATTTCAATAAAAAACGCTTATTAAGTAGCATTAATTCATATTAAGTAACTAATATCATTAAGTTTTGTTAATACATTTTCTGTGTTTTAATTAGCGTTAACAGCGCGGGAACAACAAAAATTACTTAAACTCATTTTAAGTAGCGTTAATTCGAATTTAGTAACTTAAACTGAATTTAAGTAGAGAAAAACTAAGTTTTAGTAATTTAAATTGGGTTTTTCTATTTTTTGTGGTTCGCGCTTTCCATACAAATTCAAGAATTCGATATAACAAATTCGAGAATAGGTCATAACAGATTTTTAAACTATGGCATGCCAAAGTCGCATAAAATCAGGAACTCTGACATAACGTCTACACGGTGTTCTTGTTCGATTTTCTAGTTTCCTCGCTCAAATACCCCTTATCTCAATCATGGTCGGGATGAATAGTCTCTTGAAAGCCCCTACCCTAACCACGAGATATATTGTAGCTTGCATTCGTTGAAAAACCATAATTCCGGCTGCATGAAACCTAGTTACTTGCTGAAAACCCGTAATTTCCATTAGCATTGTATGTTTTTCGACCTTTGAATTTCGTCGAGATGTTTCCTTATTTTAACCATTCATGACAAGAGATGAAATATAGTGTCCAAACCATACGATTAAGTTTCTTGTGGAATTTCTTTGTTTTGCCAGTTAAATTTCTCAGTTTCATCCCATTGAGAGCTTAGGCCTAGTAAGAAGAATGGATCGATTAGTAGGACCGTGTATTCCAACATCTAAATCATTTTAAAACACACCTTTTTAACTGACATTCAACGTTCGGCTTCACATTGCACTTAAGATAATCTAAATGCAGTAAAAAATTAAACGAAATTTAACAAATTAGATTTTCTCAATGATTCAGTTATTAGATTTTATGACATCAAATCCCCCAAATCATGACTCCTGACTAAAAAAACAGCTATTGGGTTTTTTTTTCAGGGCAAGAGCTTCAAATCTTGCTCCTAAGCAACGACCGAGACTTTTAGCGATATAACGATCGGTTATTAAAATTCCAAATTTCAAAGGAATCTCGATCTCGAAAATTAGGGTTTTTGGCCAGAAATTTAGTATTTCGAAAGGCAAATCTAGTATTTTGACGCGATACATTGTATCCGGGCCGAAATTAGGTTCATACTTAATGTAAGAGATCATGAAAAATACTAACATAAAAATCTTCTATGCATTCTACATATCTACTGAAAAAAGTAAGACTGAGAAGAATTGTGAATCTCCAAAGCAATCTTATACTTAGAAAAAGGTCAGTGAAAAATTGCGGAGAATCTTTCGGTTTTCTGGTACTTAGAAAAAAGTCGTTTGAGAATTGCAGAGAATCTTTCAAGCAGTATATACTTAAAGAAAGTTGGCAAAGAATTGTGGAAAATCTCAAAGGCAATATAATACATAGGAGAGTGTCAGCGTAGAATCTGTTAGGGTGCCTCCCTTAGTGGTCAAATACTTTAGAAAAAGTTTGCGATGAATTGCTGAGAATCTCCAAAACAGTGTCTTATACGTGGGAAAAGGGCATCAGAGAATTACGGAGAATCTTGTAAGCAGTCTATTAGTACAAAAAGTCCGCAGAGAATTGCTGACCAAGCAGTCTTATGCTTAGGAAAAAGTCCGGATATCACATGTAGTCCAATACTTATAATTAGAGTCAGTTAGCGTAGATCCTGGAAGGCTGTATAATACATAGGAAAAAGTCAGTTGAGAATTACGGAGAGCAACCGCCAAAATTAATACGTTTTCAATATTTAAGCATTTCTTGAATTGCGTAATATCTACCAAGCAGTCTAATATCAAGGAAAAATTCAGTGGGGAATTGCGAAGAATCTAACGAGCAATCTAATACGTAGGAAAAAAATCAATTGGAGAATTGTGTAAAATCTACCAAGCAGTCTCATACTCAGGATAAAGTTACCAGAGAATTACGGAGAATATCCTAAACAGTGTAATACTTATGATAAAGAATGCTTAAATATAAGAAAAAAAGGCAGGGTAATTTAACACAATGAATTTGATTAAATTCAGGGAAAGGGCTATGGTTATATTCAGGGAAAATATTAGAATTTAAATAGTGGTGAGAAGGGTTATATTAAGAAAAAGGTGTAAGGTTATGTTCAGGGAAGGAGTTTGGGATAATTATTAACGGAAAGTTAATGGATATAGTCGGGGAAATAGTTTGGGTTATCGTGGTTATAGTCAAGAGAAAGGGTTAGGGTTATATTTAGGGAAAAGGTTAGGGTAATAGTCAGGGAAAGGGTAAGGGTTATAGTTAGGGAAAGGGTAAGGGTTATATTTAGGAAAATGGTTAGCATTATAGTCATGGAAAGGATTAGAGTTATAGTCATGGAAACGGTTACAGTTATATTTAAGGGAATGGTTAGGGTTATAATCAGTGAAAGGGCAAGGGTTATATTTAGGGAAATGGTTAGGGTTAATAAGTCAGGGAAAGGGTTAGAATTATATTTGGGAAAGGGTTAGGATTATAGTTATGGAAAAGGTTAGAGTTATAGTCATGAAAAGGGTTAGCGTTATAGTCATGGAAAGGGTTAGAGTTATAATCAGAGTATGGTTAGGATAATAGGCATGAAAAGAATTTAGGTTAAAATTTAAGGGAAAGGGTCATAGGGTTATACAAAGAGTAAGGGCAAGGATGATAGTAAGGGAAGAATATGGTTAAATTTCAAAACGCATGCGATTGAACATCTTATTCTAGAGCCCGGCGCCTGACGCAATGATAAATTGGGACTCCTTGGAGCTGCAAACGGCATAGGTCCCATACCTTCGCCGCTGCCCATTTCTGGTCAATTCCTCGCCTAAGCCTTTCGTCGCCGTCTTACTTTTGCATTTCAAGCAGTACATTGCCATATTATATAGATAAATGAACGTTGAAGTCTTACGTACGATGAGCCTCCCGCGAGTAGGAATAACCACTTTTTGCTCCCACAGCGATCCATCCGAGGTCTGATCATCGGGAAATCGGACTGTGTTAAGACGACGCTTCTGAATAACCTCCTCCTGCGCGACGGATGGCTCGGCTACGATCGACTGTACGTTTTCGGAAAATCGCTCCACCAGCCCATATAGCAGCTGCAGAGACGGGCGCTGGGGAAAGGATTTTCGACAGACGATATCCGCGACCTTCTTTCCATCAAGGAGCATTATCCGCATTCCTTGATCGACGTGGTTGACGTGATTAAGCCACCGCCCAAACCAAGTGGTATCGAGCCCTTCTTCGAGCAAGTAACGATGTGCCTGACCCTCGCGACCTGGACCTCGACCCGTTTCACAAGAATCTCATGGTCTTCGACCACTTGATGCTGAGCAAGCAGAGCAAGTGCGAAGATTACTGCGTGCGCGGTCGTCATATTAACGTGGATTGCTTCTACCTCTGCCAAAATTACTTCAAGCTCCCGCGGCAGTCGATCCGGGAGAATACAACTTCATCTTACTCTTCGGGCAGGATGCAAAGAATTGCGATCATATCCGCCGGGACCATTGCAGCAATCTCACCCCGGCTCAGTTCGATACCCTACGCAACGCTCTTTGGCCAAGCATCACGGATTTATGACCATCAATTTTACGAGCCCCAAGACGGCTTGAAAGAATCGATGCAATCTGAATGAGTTCTATCGAGTATAAAATAAAGAATGAAGGATTTGCAGAAATTTTTCCTGCAAATCAACGGGCTTTGGAACAGGAATTTGAGAATGTTTCCAAATCTCGAGGACCAACCACTGAATGTGAGCAACTATGGCAGCGAGTACTTATCTACGGCATGGATCCAGGATATAGATGCAGTAGACGCGGTGCCGAAAGGAACGCTCAGCGCATCGATGATCAGAATTTCGAGGGAAGGTCCTATAATTCCCACTCCCGCCGAAAACCTCGGCCTCCACCCGCACCTAGTGCTGCATAAAGACCGTTCGGGGCCATCAATGCACGTACCCATCCATATCGTCAAGCGATAAATTCTAGAGGCATTCGAAGCTATTTCCTACACGTTCGTTCCAACGCTTAGGGGCGTTCGAGATGCTATAAATAAAATGACGTTCATCAAGATCACCGATCCTAAGTAGCGTGAGGCGCTTGCTAGGGACCTGCAGGAGACCAAGCGTAGTATCCAGGCTAACGATATGCTGCGTCGTCTGGATAAGATCGGACCCAGTCGCGGCCTTTTCCAGATATTCAAGCCCGTGGTCGAGACGCAAAAGAAGACCGCTTCCCAGATCACCGAAAAAATCGATGATCTCCAACTCGCCCTACCAAACCCCGTGCCTGCACTTCTTCCTGCCCTCGAGTACGACACCGACCCACTACCCATCGAGCAAGCACTAACTACTAACCTCGGTCCGAGAGCAATCCACTATCTTCAGTCAGTATGACTCCCAAAGCCGATCATACCTTTGGATTGGGAGTGGAAGACGGTGCAATCATGATCTGGAGTCTATCCGTCACTTTCGACGGTGACGATATCTTCGTCGACGGCGAGCGCTATAGGGGTACCCCCGGCCAATGGGATCACATGGTTATGAAGGATCCCGAACATTTCGAGGTTGACGACCTGAATACTTATGGCGATATCCTACGAGCATTGAGTGCCATGTACCAAGGCAATTCTGCACTCTCGCAGACCCATAAGGCAGGCAAAAGCAAGAAATGGAAGGAGTCTCGTACCTCTGTAAGCAAGATAAGTATGGGAGTGGGGTGAGGACAGTCTTTCTTCCCAAATATGTCGACCAATTGCTGGATCGTCACGATTTTTGCGCCGCCGCCTACCAGGCTTGGAATAATGGGGTGCGCAACGAAATTGTGGCAATCCTCGACGCCATTATGAAATCCAACCATATCAACAGAGAGGAGTAC
>MJUU01070679.1:11066-78654 GCA_002080025.1 Modiolus philippinarum
CTGGCCGGACAAGTATTGACCTCTTCGGCCGCGAAGACTTTAGGAAGCAAGGCCGTGAGCACCGCTTCCAATGCAGCCCTAAAAGGTTTGGAGAAAGGTGCGACGAAGACCGTGGACAATGAACGGGACAACGTCGTTCATCGAGTGACCAGCAAAACGACGACCCCAGCAACTCCCGCCGCCAAGACCAAGAGGACCCCGCAGCAGCAGGTCCGCCTCGATAATTACATCTCGGATGACGGCATCGCAACCATTCACGACTTCGTCAAGCGCTATAAATAAATATATATGATGGCCGATATGCTTACTATCACCGAAGGACTGACTTTCGACGAAAGTCTCTAGGAGTATCAGGTACGAATCTCAAGGCGGAGCACAGCTAAATAACGCCGGTGCATAGATCCGCATCAATATCAAGACCCAGGATTTCTTCCCCCATCCAGCCGAGAGCTATCTCTTGAAATCGAAAGCCGAATCCTAAAGAAGGATGGGACCGCATACGCTGACGCTTATCTAGCATCGCTCGTCCATAACGGTGCCATGTATTTCTTTCGTAGCATCAGCTACCGACTCTCTGGCCAGCAGATGGAGCATTCTAACGACCCCGGCATCGCCATCACCATCCTGGGGATGCTGACCTACCCCGACGACTTCTCTAAATCGCAAAGCCTAAACCAGCTATGGTTCAAGAATTCTACGGAAGAGGCTGAGGCAGATAACGTTGAATTCGCAGCACGTCACGGGTATAACATCGCAAGTCCAACCAGTAGGGGATCGTTCTCCTTCTCCATTCCCCTCAAGCACGTTTTCGGCTTTGCCGAGAATTATGATAAAATCGTCTATGGATTCAATCACGAACTGTGCGCGATTCAGATGCCAATGCGGTACTGAGAGCTGCCGCCGTCAACGACGTGGCCAAAGTCGTCTTGAGCAAGGTCTCCTGGTTCGTTTCCTACGTCAACCTTCCGACGAAAAGAAGCAGCTCTGTAAGACCAGAGCAAGACGAAGATCGATTGCGGATTTCGCATGAGGCAGTGCGATTCCATCGCCGTGCCCCAGACCTCGCAATTTCACTGGCGTCCAGCCGCTATAAGAGCGGGAGTTTGAAACCTCGATGGATCATGGTCGCCTTCATGACGGATAGGAGCAACGATCAGACGAATAATTCCGCCGTCTTTGACCACTGCCGATTACAAATATCCACGTGACCCTCAATGCCGATCTCTACCCCACCTTGGATTTCAATACTGGCTTCACCCAATGCAGGGTCGCTACGCTAGGGTCTATAAGGAGGTGGTCGAATTCCGTAAGAAATTCTACCGCATGAAAAGTCTGCTGAGCAATGGTGGTGTCATCCCCTCCGACTTCATCGATCTCTATCCCCTATTCGTCATCGACGTGAGTCATCAGTCCCAGCGGTTGAGAGAGTCGACCGTGGATATCCAGATCCGAGTCGATTTCGAGCTCAAAGTCCCTGCCAATACACAAGCCTCCACCCTAGTCATCTCCGATCGAATCCTCCAGTTAGAATCCGACGGCCAGAAGATGAGCGTTGTCTTCTGAGGAGAGTTACATAAATAGACGCTTCACTTTTGCGGAAAATCGGCACCAATACCGAACCTAAGCATGGGTTCTCCTTCATCGTCTCTGAGGATGATAGCCAGATCTTGACCCGCTTCAACCAACCCTTCCATCTGCGCGAAGAAAATCTTACGAGATGGCCCTAATGAATCTGGAGATGTACTACTCCATCTGAAATATCCATGCCGGATATAATTCCTTCCGCTACTCCCAAGACGATTGCGCCCACTGGTTTCCCATCACCCTGAGCACCGGCGCCTACAGCATCGACGATATCAACGATGAGATCAAACGCAAATGCGGCTTTGCAAACGCAAAGCTAAGATCCTTGTCGATGCCAATCGCGCGACTCTGAAAGCCCACTTACCCTTGCCAGAAGCTACCAAGTAGATTTCGATGTGCCCAATAGCCTAAATATGGTGCTTGGATTCGATCGCTGGACGTATATCTACGACCAGAGCACGAACGGATACGTGGAGGGTGAGCATATCGTCGATATCATCAGCATCAAAAGTATCCTCGTGAATAGCGATATGAGCCATGGCAGTTACGCCAACGGCACCCAGCAGTCCACCATCTTTCGCTTTTTCCCGGGGTCGATCTGGTCATGAAGTTCATCCAGACCCCCAAAAATCTGGTCTACTTACCGGTGACCCTGAGGACCATCGACCGCATGCAAACCTATCTGACCGATTAAGACGGTCGCCCCATCGATCTGCGAGGGAAGCATCTCACAATCCCCTTCCATCTTCATGACTTATAAATAAATGGATTATCAAAAGTACGGTCTCAACTTGACGAAAGGGTCAGGCAGAGAAGATCCAGCATGCGGCAAAGACAGGATGCCCCGTGAGCGTCCGATTTCTGCATGCCAACCTATCTGGCGGGCATTAGATGCTCCTCACTCAACAGCAAATCCAGCGCATCAGCAAGCTCTTGCAGAGTGGTAAGGGTGGTATGGAGATGAACCCGAAGCAGATGAGGTATAACGTAAAGGAAAGTGGATCTCTCCCGATGCTTGCAGGTCTCGCCTCTGCTGCGCTACCTATGCTAGCCAAAACCGAGTTGCCTGCTTTGGGTGTAGGTGCCTTGAGCGGTTTGGTTATTGCAGCCATCCAAAAAGCTGTGGGATCCGGATTATTTCTCAAGAAAGGTGGAAAAGTATGCTGCGTGAAACCCCAGGGTCGTGGTCTGCATCTCAGCTCAGGTACTTTGCCCAATATTTACGGCGATGAATTGTACTTGAAGATTGGAAGTCGGCTCTACGATGGTAGTGGATTGATCTTGGCCCAAATAGCCTCTTCAAGAGTATCCCCCTGCTAGGCATACTCCTATAAATAAATGGACCAAGTAGATGCCAGTAATATTGCTTGCATGGAAGAGGAGCTCATCGCAGAAATCCAGAGATATGAGCATGCATTGAAGATCTATAAACGACTGGATGAGGTCGTCTCCATTGCCCTGGGTGGATTCTCCGTGGGCAGTCTATTGCTGACCAGTGGTACGATGGGATCTGCTCTGACCGGTGTGGGTGCTGAGGCATCCATTCCCCAGGGTTCTCTCGCCTGCTTATGTGTCACGGGAAGTATGGTCCTGTCCTTGATCTCACGCAAAAGAAGAAGACACATTGAGATATCGTTCGATTAGCTAAGACCTATAGGTCCCAGCTGGCAGGTGAAGACGGTGCTCTTGCAGTCAGCCTAATAAAATATTACTATGAGAAGGATCAGCTTCGTCAACCTTCTACTCCAATTAGTGAAGAATTGAATGCGCATGAGCCTAAGGGGAGGGTTCTTTCAATCGGGCCTCGGTCGGCCACGCCTAGCTCGCCGCTCATTCCCGAACCCTCCAGATAAAAAATCCCAATTCGCTTTGGATTGAGAAATTTTGCGTTCTTACCCCTAGCCCTCTGGATTTTTTTTTACTTCCTCACCAGATCGTATGAAGGGTGCTGCTGGTTAGATTTCTTGCTCAGCTTGAATCCGGTGCTCCGAACGAAAGCTCCTTGCAAGGAACCCTTTTCTTTGTCGAGCGTTGAGCGGGCCAATACCTTGGTGGTCTCCCCTTCTCGATTTTTTAGAATGAGAATTTTGCTTTTGCCAAATTTTCCTTCCACTTCTGCCGCTTCCAAGATCTTATAGATCAACCCTGTGGGCAAGTCCTTCCATTTGAGGGCTTTCTGATTTTGGTCCTGTACCTTCTTCTGAAAGGCGTCTTCACTGATGATGTCGACTTGGAAGACTTCAACGAGTCTATCAGTCTTTACACATATTTCGGTATACAGATTTCCAATATTTTGATTTTATCTGCACTGAAGAGACATAAGTTGTCGAAATGCGCATATGCAGAATCCAAATTAACTGTAACTTCGGTATTGTGTTATTTATTACCACTGGGCCGATGACTCTGCGTGTGGACTGTTAGTCCCCGAGGGTATTCACCAACCCAGTAGCCAGTACTTCGGTGCTGGCCCGAAAACCGATTTTATCTGAAAACATGCAGTACCTAAATTTTACTAAATTTTGTTCAAAACTAAGGAGTATCTCCCTCTTGCATAGCTCTGTCCTTAGCCGATTTTGGTTTTCTATTTAGATGTTATTGGTAATTTGTTCTCTATCAGTCTTTGCACATATTTCGGTATACAGATTTCCAATATTTTGATTTTATCAGCACTGAAGAGACATAAGTTGTCGAAATGCGCATATGCAGAATCCAAATTAACTGTAACTTCGGTATTGTGTTATTTTGTTCGAAAGTCATATTTCTTATATTCACCCTATGCTCAATAGGAATGCCGTCTGTTTGCATCTAGCCGTAGGGGTTTGGGTCCTATGCAAGAATTCCCTTGAAAAGGGTAGGTGCGGCAGAATTGTCATTTTTCTACTACTCCTATTTTGGATCTAACATTCAAAATTTCAATAATCACCAATTTTTTAGTCCGACGGCAACAAAACAATCTCCAATGTGGCTATTCACTGATAAAATTTTTTTGCCCCACCAATGGTTTTTCGCATCTGGCAATCGCTTACCAATAACACAGGTTCACCTACAGAATCTGATATTTGATTATTTTATCTGGTCTAATTGATATATTTGTTTAGCATCCAAATTTTTCACAATTTCAAAAATATTTGAAATGCACATTTCAAATTATTCAGAGGAAATTCAGATTTAATTAAATTGGTAGAAAAAATACGAATATCTCGAGGTTAAAGATAACATAACTGCTTTTCAAGAAGCGGTGTAAATGAAATGTGGATTTTGAAAAACTCAAAAGATCTACTTGACATCTTAAACTCTAGATAATTATTACACTGTAACAGCATTAAAACTTTCGACTTCTCAACACTTTACACCACCATTCCTCATGAACAACTAAAATCTCTTCTGAAAAATTTAATTCATAGATGTTTCTCACGTAAGAACGGTGAACGAAGATATAGGTACATTGTTGTAGGTAGAGAACAAGTCTACTTTGTGAAAAATGACTCTGAATCATTTTTCCAATTGTCAAGTTCCCTTTTCTTTTAGCATCATCCCAACAGCGCCAGCATACGGAGTTTACACCTCCCAGCTCATTCGCTATTCAAGAGCTTGTGCTTGACACAGTGACTATATTGATAGAGCCCGGTTGCTCAAAAATAGATAACTTAAACAAGGGTATGTTACCCAAAACTGAAGTCATCCCTCAAGAAGTTTCACGGTCGACATAACCATCTTGTGGACCGCTATTAGATATCTGTTTCTCAGATGACAACAGATCTTTCCCTTTAAAAGCTTAGTTGTTGTTTCCTCTACCGGATTTCACCTTACTACCGGATTTGACATGTTAAACACGGCGGGTGTCTTATAAGAGGCAGGAGATGCTTACTCTACCGGTGCACCTGATCTCACCCATGGTTTTTTATTGGGTCCGTGTTGTTCATCTTTGTGTGTGTGTGTGTGTGTCTTCATTTTTCGTTTTTTTTCCGATCTCGTGTTGTGTCTCTGTTTATTTGTCGGTTCCGATTTTGTCATTGTCCTTGGATTACTCGTTTTGGATTGACGGTTCGGTTCTCACTTACTTTAAGACTGCTTGCATAGGATTTTCCACAATTCTGCGCAAAATTTTACCTTAGTATTTGACCTCTGAAAGATTCTCCGCAATTCTCCACTTACAACGACTTTTCCCTACAAGAATGCATTGAAGATTTTCCGCAAATCTCTGCAAACCTTTTCTTAAGTATAAGACTACTGACAGAATCTCCGCCATTCTCCGCAACACTTTTTCTCAAGTAGTAGAGGACTGAAAGAATCTCCGGAATTCTTCGCTAACTTTTTCCTATTTAGAAGACTACTAAAAGAATCTCCGCAATTCTCCGCAAACCTTTTTTATGAGTATTAGACTACTGAAAGAATTTCCGCAGTTGTCCGCAATTTTTTCCAAAGTATTATACTACCAAAAATCTCCGGAATTGTCCGCAAATTTTTTCCTAAGTATTAGACTACTGAAAGATTCTCCTCTATTCTCTGCTAATTTTTGCCTACGTAGAAGACTACTGAAAGATTTTCTGCAATTCTCTGAAAACTTTTTTTCTAAGTAATAGACTACTGAAAGATTCTACGTAATTCTCGCCTACGTATCAGACTGCTTGGGAGATTTTCCGCAGTTCCCTGCTGACTTTTTTTCTAAATTTGACCCCTGAAAGATTATCCGCAATTCTTCGCTAACTTTTCCCTAAGTTTAGACTGCTAAGAAGATTTCCCTAATTCTCTGCAAGCTTTTTCCTAAGTAGTAGAAGACTGAAAGATTCTCTGCAATTCTCCGCAAATTTTTTACTGAGTATCAGACTACTGAAAGATTCTCCGCGATTCTCCGCAAATTTTTTCCTTAGTAGAGGACTACTGAAAGATTCTCCGCAAACTTTTTCTTAAGGATAAGACTGCTGAAAGATTCTGTGCAATTCTCCGCAAACTATTTCATAAGTCTTTGACTACTGAAAGATTCTCCGCAATTCTCTACAAACTTTTTCCTAAGTATTGAAATTCCGGAAAATTTTCCGCAAACTTTTTCCTAAGAAGAGGACTACTGAAAGATTCTCCGCAGACTTTTTCTTAAGTATTAGACTGCTGAAAGATTCTGCGCAATTCTCCGCAAACTATTTCCTAAGTCTTTGACTACTGAAAGATTCTCCTCAATTCGCTACAAACTTTTTCCGAAGTATTGGAATTCCGAAAGATTCTCCGCAAACTTTTTCCCTAAGTAGAAGACTACTGAAAGATTCTCCGAAATTCTCCACATATTTTTTCCTAAGTATTAGACTACAGGAAGATTCTCCGCAAACTATTTCCTAAGTCTATGACTACTGAAGGTTTTTCCTCAATTCTCTGGAAGATTCTCCGCAAACTATTTCCTAAGTCTTTGACTACTGAAAGATTCTCCGCAATTCTCGGCAAACTTTTTCCTAAGTATAAGACTACTAAAAGATTCTTCGCAATTCTCCGCAAACTTTTTCCTAAGCATAGACTACTGAAAGATTCTCTGCAATTTTCCGCAACTTTTTTTTCTCAAGTATTCGACTACTGAAAGATCCTGCGCAATTCTCCGCCATCGTTTTTTTAAGTATTAGAGTACTGAAAGATTGTCCGCAGTTCTCCGCAAACTTTTAAGCAAAGACTTCTGAAAGATTGTCTACAATTCCCCGCCATTTTTTCCTAAGTATTCGACTACTGAAAGATTCTTCGCCTGAGAAACTACTGAGAAACATAAGACACATGTGCAGATCTTTTTAAGGTCGATCTTTATCGTAAAAACATAGTTAACAACCCATCGTGTGATTGCGGGCATCCCTTTGAAGAATGTATGGAATGTAAATTGTTCACTGAGTGCAGAGACAATCTCTTCACCGCTCTAAATAATTTTACTTTAAGTATTGAATTTCTATTGGCTGGTGATGAAAACCTCTCGAATGACCAAAATATTTACATTTTTTCTTGTGTACAAAACTATATTAATCGTACAAAACGTTTTGATCAATACCGATATAATGTACTTAAAACTCACTCCAGTCAATATGTTATTTATTTTTCCCTTTAGCTTCTTACTTTTTTTCTATTCAGACATCTTTCATGTTTATATTATATTTAATATATATTATTGTAATGCCGTCATTTATATTTGTATACTTAAACATATTCTTGTATTGGGAGAGGGCTTTTATAATATTGGTAAAACGTTTGTCCAATTCCATTGCTTATTTTTAAGCAAATAAATATGTTTAAATCAAAATGAGAAACCTTTGTATTAGACTGCATGGGAGATTTTCATCAATTCTTCGCAAAATTTTGTCCTACTATATCCAACTTGCCAATAGATTCTCTTTGATTCTCTGCAGTTCTACGCATTTTTTACTCTTAAAATCTGTACTTGACACTTTAATGATCTCTTACGTGAAGAAGTAGCCAGAAATGATGGGTATTTTGATAAAGAGAATCTCCATATCTCGACGAGACACCAGTTTTCTCAATTTTTTGTGACTCTTGCTTGCCATAGATTACAACTTTATGAATTCGTAATAACAAATTTTACAATTCGATATCACAGATTTCAAAATTTGTTATAACGAATTCAGAAATTTGTGATTTCAGTTTTTTCAATGTGTTCTCACAATTTCAAAAAATCGTTTAAACAATTTTCTTTAGAATTTGTTAAAACGAATTCTACAATTCGTTATAACGGATTCTCGAATTTGTTAAAACGAATTCTTGAATTTGTTATAACGAATTAAATTCGTTATAACAAATTCAAAAATCTGTTATAACGAATTCAAAAATTTGTTATAACGAATTAAATTCGTTATAACAAATTCCAGAATTCGTTATAACGAATTCAAAAATATTTTTGATAGGTCCTATATGGGCTTCCGTAATTTTGGAATTTTAGATGAAGCAAAAAACTTTTATAAGAAACTGTATTCTAAAAATGGTATGTTATGTAAATTTAGACGAAGAAATTCCATATGATTGTAGATATTCCAAAATTACGGGGTGATCGAAAAGAAAAAGTGGAAGGGGAAATAAGTTATTGTGAATTGACATCAGCTATTTAAAGAATGAAAAACATGAAAAGCTCAGGCTCTGATGGTTTCACAAATGAATTTTGTAAATTTTTTTGGATAGACAAAGGAAAGTTTCATTTTGGTAATAGAAATGGTGAGATGTCAATAAGATAAAAGCAGGGAATAATTACATGCATTCCAAAAGGAGATAAGCCTAAACAGTTTATTAAAAACTGGTGACCTATAAGTCTTTTAAACACGGTTTATAAGCTGGCTCCTATTTGTATATCTGAACGATTGAAATAAGTATTAGATATTTAAATAAGTAATGAACAAGCTGCTTTTTTTCCATTTAGGTTGAAAGGGAAAAATATAAGACTTATATTATTCATGATATCTTTCTTTAATTTCCGAAATGGCCATACAGCTCGTTAAAATTATTGCAAGTGGAGTTAACATATGTGTTATAGTCTCATGTTCATTTACTCCATATCCTTTCGTTAAATATTTAATACAGGAGTTTGTCTTTAATTGCAGTATGGAGTTGGTAAAACAATTCCCCGTGGTAGAGATGTATGCTCTTTATTTTTCTTAGACATGGTGTACTTGTACATGAGATAATATCTCATGTGTACACTTTGTAGAATTACTATTATCTAAATTTATGTAAATTCTAAAACCTAAGGATTAACTCCGTCCATAGTAGTTTTGTCCTTACCTATATTTGATATTACTGATTATTCGGATTTCGTTTGGTTTTACGCATTTTTAACATTTTTGTGAAATTATGGATTTCCTTTGTTTGGGTTCTAGTGCTGCTGATGAGGAATAAATTTCCGAAATGGCCATACAGCGCATTAAAATTATTGCAAGTGGATTTTAACATATGTGTTATGGTCTCATGTTCATTTATTCCATATCCTTTCGTTAAATATTTAATACAGGAGTTTGTCTTTTATTGCAGTGTGGAGTTGGTAAAAAATTCCCCGTGGTAGAGATGTATGCTCTTTATTTTTCTTAGATATGGTGTACTTGTACATGAGATAATATCTCATGTGTACACTTTGTAGAATTACTATTACCTAAATTTATGTAAATTCTAAAACCTAAGGATTAACTCCGTCCATCGTAGTTTTGTCCTTACCTATATTTGATATTACTGATTATTCGGATTTCGTTTGGTTTTACGCATTTTAAACATTTTTGTGAAATTATGGATTTCCTTTGTTTGGGTTCTAGTGCTGCTGATGAGGAATAAATTTCCGAAATGGCCATACAGCTCATTAAAACTATTGCAAGTGGAGTTAACATATGTGTTATGGTCTCATGTTCATTTACTCCATATCCTTTCGTTAAATATTTATACTGAAGAAAATGATATTCCTGGCACTCTTCTCCTAATAGATTATGAAAACACTTTTGATTCAAGATTATGGAAATTCGTAGATCAAGTTCTACATTTTTAGCTCACCTGGCTATGCCAGGGTGAGCTTTTGCCATCACTTTGCGTCCGTCGTCCGTCCGTCGTCCGTCCGTCCGTAAACTTTTATTCAAAGATCTTCTCCTCTGAAACCACTGGGCCAATTGAAACAAACTTGGCCACAATAGTCCTTGGGTGGTCCCCTTTAAAAATTGTGTCGCTCAGGTCTGTACGTCATCCAAGATGGCCGCCAGCTGGGACCAAAATTTAACATTGGACCCTATGGAAAAAAAAAACGTTTCAAATTCTTTTTCTCTGAAACTACTGGGCCAATTGGAACCAAACTTGGCCACAATAGTCCTTGGGTGGTCCCTTACAAAAAAGGTGTTTTTTTAGGTCCGCCCGATTTCCAAGATGGCCGCCAGCGGGAAACATAAATTTAGCATTGGACCCTATGGGAAAACATTTTCTAAGATCTTCTTCTCTGAAACTACTGAGCCAATTAGAACCAAACTTGGCCACAATAGTCCTTGGGTGGTCCCTTACAAAAAAGCTTTTTTTTTAGGTCCGCATGATGTCCAAGATGGCCGCCAGCGGGAAACATAGTTTTATCATTGGACCCTATGGGAAACATTTTCAAAGATCCTCTTCTCTGAAACTACTGAGCCAATTGGAACCAAACTTGGCCACAATAGTCCTTGGGTGGTCCCTTACAAAAAAAGTGTTTTTAGGTCCGCGTGATTTCCAAGATGGCCGCCAGCGGGAAACATAGTTTTATCATTGGACCCTATGGGAAAACATTTTCAAAGATCTTCTTCGCTGAAACTACTGAGCCAATTGGAACCAAACTTGGCCACAATAGTTTTTGGCTGGTCCCTTACAAAAAAGGTGTTTTTCAGGATCGCACTACATTCAACATGGCCGCCAGCAGAGGACATAGTTTTAACATTGGACCCTATGGGAAAACACATTCAAAGATATTCTTCTCTGTAACTACTGGGCAAATTGGAACCAAACTCGGTCACTATAGTCCTTGGGTGGTTCCTTACAAAAAGGGTGTTTTTTAGGTCCGCGCAATTTCCAAGATGGCTGCCAGCGTGGAACATAGTTTTAACATTGGACCCTATGGGAAAACATTTTCAAAGATCTTCTTCTCTGAAACTACTGAGCCAATTGGTACCAAACTTGGCCACAATAGTCTTTGGGTTGTCAATACAAAAAAGGTGTTTTTCAGGGTTGCGCTGGAATCAACATGGCCGTCAGAGGGGGACACAGTTTTAAAATTGAACCCTGTGGGAAACACATTCAAAGATCTTCTTTTCTGAAACTACTGGGCCAATTGGAACCAAACATCGCCACAATAGTCGTTAGGTGGTCCTTTGCAAGAAAGGTGTTTTTCAGGTCAGTGCTATATTCAAGATGGCCATCAGCGGGAAACATAGTTTTAACATTGGATCCTATGGGAAAACATTTTCAAAGATCTTCTTCTCTGAAACTACTGAGCCAATTGATACCAGACTTGGCCACAATAGTCTTTGGGTGGTTCCTTACAAAAAGGTGTTTTTCAGGATTGCGCTACATTCAACATGGCTGCCAGCGGGGGATATAGTTTTAACATTGGACCCTCAGTATGGGAAAACACATTCAAAGACCTTCTCCTCTGAAACTACTGGGCCAATTGAAACCAAACTTGGCCACAATAGTCCTTTGCAAAAAATGTGTTTTTCAGGTCAGCGCGATATTCAACATGGCCGCCAGTGGGGAACATAGTTTTAACATTGGACCCTATGGGAAAACACATTCAAAGATCTTCTCCTCTGAATGTACTGAGCAATAGGAACAAAACTTGGCCGCAATAGTCATTGAGTGGTCCCTTGCAATAAGGTGTTTTTCAGGTCAGCGCGATATCCAATATGGCAGCAAGAGGGGAACTTAGTGTTTCCCATGGGGTCCAATGTTAAACTAACAGAGGTCTTCTCTGCTTTAACTAATTAGGGATATTGGATTTATAGTTTAATTATATATAAGGGCTCTTTAACATAAAATGTCTACGTTAATCAAGGGCCAGGTGAGCGATACAGGCTCTTGAGAGCCTCTTGTTTTGTAATTGGGAAAAGACTTTTTACACAAAGATTCAATCAGATGTTACTCAGAATTGTTTACCATCAGATTTTTTTGATATACAAAGAGACTGTAGACAAGGGGAATGTTTATCTCCCTATCTGTTTTTTTTTTTTTTCGTGTGCAGAAATATGAGAATTCTAATTAGAAAAGATGAAAAATGACAAGGTTAACTATTGATGATTCAGAATTTAAACTTTCAGAATACTAGTATACAGATGACATATCTCATATCTTAGAAGGTTCTGCATAATCTTTAGTTGCTCCTCTCTGTCTTCTTCAGAAATATGCAGATATGTCGGGCTTGAAAACAAACTTAGACAAGACTAAAGTAATATGGATAGGTAAAAAAAAACTCTCTCAAGATACAATGTGAGTAAAGCTTGGATTGAAATGGGGTTCCAGTAGATTCACAAAGCTCGAAATAGAGTTCTCAGTAGATTTGACAGAAATAGAATCTTTAAATTATAACAGAAAAATTAGAGAAATTCAGCTATCTTTTAAAAGTTGGTATAATCAGACCTTATCACCAATTGGTAAAATAACAGTAACAAAATCTAATCTCTTATTATTTCAAAAGTTAATCATTTATTCTTATCATTACCAAGCTTAAGTAATATCTTTTAAATGATTTAATTTCTAGTTTTTATGCTTTTATCTTAGACAAGAAACCTGACAAAATAAAGAGGGACATTCTTATTCAACCTTATAAAGTAGGGCGGGTTTATATGATGGATATAGTTAAATACATAAAGGGATTAAAACTTACATTGATAAAAAGGTTAGTGAGGAGTATAAACCTTCAAATCGTTTTCTCTGTCAGAAAATATTGATACAAAAACTATGCTTTATACTGGTCCGTACAAAAAGTTGAAGAACCAATTCTTGCAAGAAGTACTTAATGCTTGGATGGAATTAGATAATAAATATTTGAAAACGTAAACATCTTAACACACATTATCTGGATTAATAAACGTATAAAAATAGATAACAAAAAGGTAGCCTATAAAAATTGGATGGAAAAGGGTGTTTGGCTAGTAATTGACTTGTTAAGTCAGGATGGAAAATTCTTCATATATGATCAATTTATCTAAAATATGATATTAATACAAACTTTCTATTATACAATAGAATTATATCATGTATTTAAACCTTCTTGCGCAACTTAAACATTGACATTAAAAACTTAAAAGGGTTCAAGGTCCCTTTCTCCCCGATCAAATTTTTAAAATCAAAGAAAAAATCCAAAGACAAGTATAATGCCTTACTAAAAAGAAACACATCTGTCCTGTGAAGAAAAATGGTCTATTTCTCTAGTGAGAAAATCACCGAATGGTTAATATACTAAACTCCAATGGTTACAGTACAGGATTTTACAAATTGGTATAAATTATTTAAAAGAAATGAAAATCAAACAAGATGACAAGTGTTTGCAGAGAAGAAATTGAAACTATTCAAAATTTATTTCGACCTTGCAATCAAGTGTCTTAATTTTGGAATGATTTAAATAAATGGAGTGTTGACAAAACTCATATTGAATTCCCGTTGAATGTAGAAATTGTACTACATGTATTTGGTTATTATACAAAACCCTTTGAATGATATGCGTGACTTAATTTCATTAATAATAAAAAATTTTCTATTTTTAGATCAAAATGAAATGAAAATGAATTAAGTTTTAATGGTCAAAAAAATTATATTGTAGAAATTTTTTGAGAGAGATATATTTATTGTAAAAAAGAAGTCACCAATGGAAATTTCAATCTACTGGAACCCCTGGCTCCCAACCCAATTATTGAACAAATTAAATATTTTATTATGATTATGCGTATGTATATGAATGTATTTATGTATATGAAAATGTTTACGTAGGTATTTATATAGGACTTTAAAATACTTTTCAAGTTCTATTACTATTTTTTGTATGACATATAGTCTCAGATTTAGTTTGCAACAATTTTGACTTTGCTTGAATTGACTGTACGAAACAGAACACTTTTTGTGCTGTAACTTACAATATCATTTTTTGATATGTCTCACTTTATAGAAACTTTCTTTTAGTATAGTGTTCGCTTCTTCAAAATTACTTATTATAACAACCATGTTTAAATTTGTGCCAATAAAGTTCATTACAAAAAAAAATAGAGAATGTTTCTATCCATTTATGATATCTAAAACCTTGATGCAGAAGTTTTTCAGTTAGACAAAGATTTCGGTCGCTGAAGTCAGAAACATCACATCATACTCTTGCATATCGAACAAGTTGTGAAATGTAGACCCCGTAAGAAGGGGCTAAGGGAACATCACCATCGAGATGGGGAAAATTAACTTTAGGGAAATAGAAATCATCCCTTATATTATAAACTTTAGTGTTTAACTTTCCTTGATTTATTGATATATCAAGATTAAGAAAAGTTGTATGATCGCTGCTGCTATTAGATTTATTCAAAGTACGACAGGATAAATTTCGTCTTTAAATTTAGAAAATTCAGGATTATCTAAAGCCAAAATATCGTCTAAATTTCTATATTTATTGTTAAAATATCCACAAAATGCTGTTTAGAAGGGTCTTTTTGAATTTAAGCCATTAATTGTGACTTGAAGCAATAAAGAAATAAATCTGCTAGGAGAGGTGCACAGTTTGTGCCCATAGGCATACCTATTTTCTGCCGATATACTGTATCAGCGAAACGAACAAAAATATTATCAAGGAGAAAATTTAATGCTTTCATCATATCCTGACAAGTCAAGTTGGTATATTTGTCATGTTTGTCGTCACTGAAAAACGATTTAAGGTATGTCAACAAATGTACGTACATCCTGATTTTCTGAAGGAACATTTGATCAAATACAAAAATTACTCTTTAATAAGTGTATGTGGTAATGTAGTATAAATGTTAGAAAAATCATAGCTATCGACGGAGTTGTATGCTTCAAATAATGTGTGTAGTTGAACATTTCCTAGACGCCGAAATAAAACGGAATTTGAAAGGATTTTTGTGAAGTTTAAGAAGCCAATACAGAGTAGGAATGCTTCTATGATTAGAAGTTGCTTTCAGTTCAGCTGTAGCTATCATATGATCATCAATTATTTGTGTTTCTGTTGACGTAGTAGCTTGGAATGAATTCCTGCTATTTCAAAAATGAAACAGAAGTTAAAAGAATTGGAAAAAGAGTATATATTTGTTCCGGCAGATAAAGCAGCCAATAATGTGGTCGTTGTTTGACGTAAGTATTACATCGAGGTGCTTCGGAATGAAATTACCAATTCTAGTACATTTCAAGCTACCACGTCAACAGAAACACAAATAATTGATGATCACATGATAGCTACAGCTTAACTTAAAGCAACTTCTAATTATAAAAGCATTCCTACTATGTATTGGCTTCCCAAACTACACAAAATTCCTTTCAAATTTCTTCCCAAACTACAGAAAAATCCTTTCAAATTTCGTTTTATTTCGGCATCAAGTAAATGTTCAACTACACATATTTCTGTGTTATTGACCAGTGCACTTACTACCATAAAAAAATCTCGTCATCAACTTTAGCAACAATGTTATGAATACAGTGGAATTAACTACTTTTGGAGTGTTAAAAATTCGGTAGAAGTTTTGGAAAGACTTCGATCTGTAAATGAAGCATACACCTCCGTCGATAGCTATGATTTTTCTAACCTCTATACTACATTACCGCATACACTTATCATTGAGAAATTTTCGTATTTGATCAAATGGTCCTTCAAAAAATCAGGATATACGTACATTTGTTGCAATACATTTAAATCGTTTTTCAGTGACGACAAACATGACAAATATACCAACTGGACTTGTCAGGATATGATAAAAGCATTAAATTTTCTTCTTGATAATATTTTTGTTCGTTTCGGTGATACAGTCTATCAGCAAAAAATAGGTATTACTATGGGTACCAACTGTGCACCTCTCATAGCAGATTTATTTCTTTATTGCTACCAGTCACAATTCAAAAATTCAAAAAGACCCTTCTAAACAGCATTTAGTGGAAAAATTTAACATTACATATAGATATTTGGACGATATTTTGGCTTTAAATAATCCTGAATTTTCTAATTTATCCCGCAGAACTTACTTTAAATAAATCCAATAGCAGCAGTGATTATACTCCTTTTCTTGATCTTGATATATCAATAAATCAAGCAAAGTTAAACACTAAGGTTTATTATAAAAGGGATGATTTCTCGTTCCCTATGGTAAATTTCCCCCATCTCGACTTCGATGTTCCGTTAGCCCCTTCTACATTTCACAACTTGTTCGATATGCACGAGTATGTAGTAATGTTTCTGACTTCAACGACCGTAATCTTTGTCTCACTGAAAAACTTCTGCATCAAGGGTTTAGATATCATAAATTGATAAAAACATTCTCTAAATTTTATTATAGATACATTGACTTATCAAGAAAATTTGGTTCTACATGCAGGGCTCTTAAACATCAGATCATTTCACATCCAAACTTCTATGGAAATATCATTTACAAAGCGCATAAATTCAAAAATTGTCCTTCCAAACTTATTAATCCGTTGAACAAACTTATTCAGAAAGGATATAAATACAGCATTGTTGTTAAATCTTTACTTCTGGTTTTTGTTGGCAAAAATATTGATCATCTCCTAAATGCTTTACACCATAACGAAATTTAAACAATTTTTCATATTGGCAGTATTTGGCATTGTACAATATCATGTTTTTCTTTCATAATTGATGATTTTGTTATACCAAATCTATTTAGAAGTATTTCAATTGAAATTTCATATGTAAGAATGCTTGATATCATAGTCAACGGAAATTATGTCCTTAGCTAGCTGTCAGAAACTGCGAGCATTTGTCCGGACAGTACCTGTGTGTATTGTCTTCATGTTTTATGTACTTCATTGTAAGGGTACTCGTCTTGATAAGTTGGACTTTTTTCTAGTTTGATTTTTACTGTGAGTCTTTTTGTGTATTTATTTTTAGCCATTCACCACACATAGGGGGAGGGTTTGGATCCAAGAAAACGAGTTTAACCCCATCGCAATTTTTGCGCCTGTCCCAAGTCAGGAATATGTTGGTCATTGGCTTGTCCTTGTCTTCTTATAAAATTTTAGTTTCTTTATATTTGGGTTATTGGATGTGGTTTGTTTCCATTGATTTATTCACTTTTTTACCTTTTCGGGGCCATTTAGGGCTTACTATATGGTGTGAGGTTCCTCACTGTGTTGAAAACCATATGGTGACCCCTAGATGTTTTGTTTTGGGTCGTTTTAACCTGGATATGGGATGTTGTCTCCTTGACATTTACCCCATTTCCTTTCTTTTTCATATGAATTGGCAATTTCAATTCAAAGCACTTCGATGTAATACTTTCGTCAAACAACGACCGCATTATTGGTTGCTATATCTGCCGGAACAAATAATAATGCTCATTATAGAAGCAAGTTGTCCACGATAACCTAGCCTTTCAATTTGTTTTAAAGGCTGCAATAAAGTTATCTATAATATCCCAAGTAGCTACAGCCTTAGTACCAAGAGTATAACGCAGCATAGGCTCAAGTAAGTCATCCAAACTTGGAGGCTTTAAATAATCTGCAGAGATATCTTGTTCAAGAAACAAAGACCTATACTTTTCCTTAAACAAGAAAGTCTATCTGGATTCTTAGATTTCATAAATTGTCTAATATTTTCTCCTGTGCTTTATCAATCACTTAACCAACATTAGTTCTATTAGAATCATTAATAACAATTTCATCTTTCAATAAATTCGAAAACACATTTAACCATTATTATCTTTAGATATTTCCTCACTGTTTTTACAGTGTTTTTGCCAACTATTTCAATATTATTGTTGATATCAAAAGCTACATTAGGTTTTTGTAATAGTTTACAGTAACTTCGGTATTTTGTTATTTATTACCACTTAGCGGACGCAACTGCTGTTGGACTGTTAGCCCCGAGGGTATTGACCAAACCCAGTAACCAGTACTTCGTAGCTGGCCCGAAAACCAATTTTGTTTGAAGACTTCTAATATCTGAACTTAAGAAAATTTTGTTAAAACCTAAGGAGGTCGAGGCCCTCTTGCACAGCTCTTTCCATCGCTGGTTTTGGTTTCTTTTTAGTTTGTATAGGTCAAATGTTCTCTAACAGCTTTTTCACATTTCGGTTTATCAATTTCCAATTGTTTTGGCTTGATCTGTCCTGAAGAGACATAAATTGTCGAATAACTAAATACCGAAGTTACTGTTAATTCATTTTCTGCATATGCGCATTTCGATAACTTATATCTCTTCTGTGCAGATAAAACCGAAACCTTTGGACGATAAACTCAAAGATGTTCAAAAACTAATAGAGATCAAATAGCCAATATGATCAAAATGTAAAGCCAAAATCGGCTAAGGACAGAGCTTTACACGATGGAGATACTCCTAAGTTTTAAACAAAGTTTACAAACAATTTGTATATTGCAAGGTTCCAAATAGAATCGGCTTTCGGATCAGCACCGAAGTACTATTTACTGGGCTTGTGAATACCCTCGGTGACTAACAGTCCCCGAACAAAGGCATCGACCCAGTGGTAACAAATAACTAAATACCGACGTTACTGTGAATTCATTTTCTGCAGATGCGCATTTCGACAACTTATGTCTCTTCAGTGCAGATAAAATCTAAATGTTTGGAAGACCATCAACTCAAATATGATCAAAAACTGATAGAGATCAAATAGCCATTATGATCCAAATGTAAAGCCAAAATCAGCTGAGGACAGAGCTTTGCATGAGGGAGATACTCCTTAGTTTTAAACAAAATTTACAAAAAATAGATATCGAAATGCGCACATGCAGAAACTAAATAAATTCACATGAACTTCGGTATTTTGTTATTTAGAAAAGCTGGAAAAAGTATTTGAAACATATGTTTGTGAAATGTGACCACGGTCCTGTCCACTTACTTTGCTTGTGGAAACACTTGATCCAAGATCCTGGGTCAGACATTATGTCATCCAACTCACCTCTTTCGTTCCTCTGATCGTGTAAAAAATTAAAGAAATTTCTGACTGAACATCAAAGTCTGTCTTTTTGAAATTAATTTGTGACCCCGAATCCTGGTCCAAGTTAGGCTGAAATTACTGTTAATGTTTTAATTTTTATTGTTGTATTTGTTGTATTTGTAGTGTTTGCGTTTTGTGGTGGTGTTCTTACTTTTGCCTTGTCTCTGGGCCTTGATCTATGTAATCTTGTTCTTCGTTCCTGTGGTACTTACAGTAATGGTTTACAAACCCTTATTAAGCAGTTATCCTTATTCTTATCAGAACCGGATATGAGAAAATTCTCGGTTCTGGTCGGTATTTCTAGCAATAGCCGTGCAAGATATAGAACTCGACAACGAGTCCTTCGTTTCCATCATAAATCCCACCACCTGCTGGAGGGAAATTTCCATAACCATCAGTCTTACATGAAAATTCATCATTTTCAGACTTACGTTTCTTTTTTACAGATTTGTGTTTTGTCGCTGTACTTCTGGACATATTAAATTTCTCCCTGACGAGACTATGACGAGCAACATGGCGACCAACTTTCATACACCTCAATTTCACCACTTGCATTTCCGAGTCCATAAAAAGGTCAAACTTTCAACGAAATTTAACAAAATAAATCTTCATGGAATAAATAAATAAAGACAAACATTTTAAGTTGCAACGAGACGTCAATACTCAACGACACAAAGCATTTAACTGAGGATTTGATAGTTATCACGTGTCAAGATGACCTGACACATCATATGTATGTTTAAATCAGTGCCACCTAAATGTTTGATTATTTACGACCAAAAGACTATTCTGATAGTACATGCCTCAAGGGTAATATGCAATATACATTATATAAAATTACATCAGGCCTGTCTGCTCAAATCAATAATAGATTCACCGGGGAGCATAGTTTAAAACTATACACTTTTGAAAAATCATTCAAAATTCTTTCCCCCAGACATTGCTTTGCAGTTAAGAGGCAAACTTAGTCGCGATGGCCTTTCGATGTTCCCCTTTATTGCTAGATCTGTCACATCAGCATCTGATCAAAGACGGCCACATCTGGGGGGCATCTTTTAACCATGACTCTCTAGAAGGTACGTTTAAAATATTTTAAACTACTTCTTAAATTAGAACCAAACGTAGTCACAATAATCCTTCTTCTGCGTATTAAGAACTAAAATGTTTTGTCATATAGTCTTTATGTTGTTCACTTTAAAAAAAGGGAGTCCAACGGGTCCCCCTTGTCGGAAAGGGTCGCCAGCAGGGAACATAACGTTAGACCACTTATCCGAAAGGTCTACAATCTTCTAGTAATAGAGTAGATTAAGGTCTGTTTGACATAGAGATTAAATAGATCGACAGTTTAAAAAAAAACCTTTTGTTTCCTATTGAAAGGAGTGGTTTGACTTTAGTTCTGAATTATTCCATTAAGATTGAGAGAGGATCTTGGAATTAATTTTGCCATTGTTGAAATATGATCCTAGCTGCCGGTCAGGATGGATTGGATGAAACCTGTCTGATTTTGTTTTGTAAATGAGACAATCTAAGGTCTGATGGTTTGGTTCTTATTTGCATGCGGCTTCAAAGATGTTTAAATGAAGTTTACGATGAACAGACAACAAAGGACGGAGAAGGCAAGTGATATAAAATATCATACATATTTAAACAAAAAATTCGCTCGCTAGCACTGCTTTGTTGTGACTGCATATTACAAATATACACCATTAAATGGTGAAAGTTTTATGAAATACTAAATTACATTAATTGCAGTAAATATTAGCCCTGCAGATGATCATTTCGACGATTTATGTTTCTTTATTGCAGATAAAATGACCTAATCTAAATAATTTCAACAACTTTAACAGTGAATAACATAATACCAAAGTGACTGTTAATTTATTTCTGAATATGCGCATTTCGACAACTTATCATTGGTGAAGATCAAACCAATAGGGTCTGTAAGTCTCGTCATGTGACACCGAGATTTCACGATAAAATTTCAATTCGAAAACGTTTCCCGTCAAAATATGACGTCGGAGGATTATCACGTCCACATTTTTGGTTTGAAACGTCATATATTTTTGCCAAAAATGCAACTTCCGGGTACAATTTATGTGCACAGAAGTTCCAAAATTTGAAAGTCCATTAACCGAAAAACGTGTAAAATCTGATAGACACCGATTAGACACCCGCCGTGTTGAACATGTCAAATTCGATAGTAAGGTAAAATCTGATAGTAAGGTAAAATCTGAAATTCTCCAATAATACATAGGAACTTGATATATGCGTAGGAAGCTTAAACATATATGTAAGCAACCCGATGCTCGACGTTTTTCGCTTTGATATAAGTAGTCCTGAACTGTGAATATTGCAGTTGTCTTACAGTCAAGTAATTAGTGGTCTCTTTCTATTTACTATAAAAATACTATAGCATCGTTTCAAGCCAACCCCTCGCACCATTATTCTGTTCTTTTTATTATTTTTTTGAATGGTGATTTCAGTTTTGTTTAAGTTGGTGTCGGACAAAACGAACAGTTGCACTTGAAATAATTGCAGGAGCACCTCCCTCCGCAGCTTCAAATCTTCATACATGTAATTGTTTTGTAGATCATATAAACTAATAAGAAAGTTTTCATTTTCTGTCTTTATTGGGGAAATATTGAACAATTAATATGTTACATCTTGTCGCAGCGATTTGTAAGAACCGTAAGTCTACTTGTCTAAACGATTTAACAGCTACGGACTGTCAGTGTTCAAATTGATAGAAACGGACATGAATGTATTAAAAACAAATAACAACAAAAAGTCACTGAACCATGAAATTTAGGTCGAGGTTACAGGACAGATGACAAACTGACATATACCCAGTAATATGTAGTAATACCTAAGATATGTTGTGCAAAAAAACGCATCGAGTCAGCAACTAAACTTAAGATTGACCGCGCAATTACATGAAGCTCATGATATTGTCCTTTATTTACTACATGTACATATGCTTACCTTCAATTTAAATTTAAACTTTAAATCCAAATACAAATGAAGAAAATATATGCAGTATAAGCAATATAAAAAAAATCGATGTGAAGAAACTAATGAAACTTTCCACGACAAAACTATTCCAAAACTATCAGTTTATACATGCACTTTGTATCAATGTATCAGCCAAGAGCAAAACCGAACTACATGTACATGTATACAACTGCAGAACATAGAAAATACCATTTAACTCAGTGAAGTGAAACTCCTTTTTTGAAATGAAATCTCGAAGAATCCGTTGCTTTACATTTCTATTTATAACATCCAGTGGAAAAACATTACCAATTCATTTATCTTATTTTATTCTAAATGAGAAACAGAATATTTCCCTGTGTACAATAATCCTAACACATGGTCATAACAAATAATGTTAAGCATTCTGTTATTGAAAATGGCAAAAGTTAGGCAATTCCATAAGTCTGGAATGACACTGAGGGGAACTTAAGTACACTGAAGACGTTTGGATAGATGGTTATCGAAAAGTATACTTCTCGGATGCATTGGTGATTCATACTTTTCTTTAAGGGTAGCATATAGGGGTTTTCAGTTAGCATTTGTGGCGATGTTGTGGTTATGCTCTGCCATAGCAAACCAACATGGAGTTGGAAATAATATCAAACTGAAATGACATCATCGGAACTCACATGACCGGAACCGAGAGTCATATACCTGGAACTGGAAGTAGTATAATTGGAACCATTGAAAGTCCTGTTTGAGTCTTTATGCGGTAGTTTCAACAAAAATGACTTACATCACCCCCAGGGGTATTGTATAACGTATATAACGCATGTGCGATCGGAGGTGGGTGCGTTTTTCTGTTGACCACCAATTTGTTCGGAAATGATTGGCTCCAAAATTACGTAGAGTTCTTAGTGACAGTCTAACAGGCACCTATAAGCGACAGGAAATATTTGTTTCCCTTTTGGGAGCAACCGGAAGAACTTTACTTCAGTTTGAAAAAAAAACAAAAAAAAAAACGGAAGACCTTATTAACTTAGGGTGTCTTCTAACACATCTGCGTTCATGGTTTGATAGGGGAGAAAACGGGTTATCTACTAGTTAAAAAGTCATTCAGCGTCTATCCAGGTTTCTGACTGGCTATTACTCTATGATTATAGGCTACATTAATTTTTTATTTTTCTTATATAATTTTTCTTTTCTTTTATTTAATCAACGTAAAGTTTTCTTCTTCATTTAAACTTGTGTGTCCATGTTTTTATTTCGGCTAAAGTCGTATTACACGAATGTTTCCATATGTAGGAATAACATATTTCTTGGCAACGATTACATATCGATACCCATCCACATTTTGGAAACCAATTAGCGTGTTCCTCAAATGGATCGTCATCGTTTTCCCAGTTCAATAGAATTTCATCACAGTAAAAACATTGTACTTTATCCCCTCTATTTAATGCTCACTAATACATACTCCGGCTTCCAAAGATATATATACATTCTGTGAAAGTTTCAGTGACTTTCATTAAGAATGGTCAAAGAGGACTTGTGGTCAAAGTAAGTACCCTTTGGAAGTCATCTGGTTTTCATTTCAGTTGTATGGACCATCCGTTGTGAGATTCTCGTCGCACACTCTTTGTATTTGAGCAAGCGATTCAAGGTCTTTCTGTGGATGTTCTCGATAAACCGTGATTTTGTATACATGCTTGAAAGAAAGGACATTCGGGGAAATGTTTATAGTGTTCCATGTGTACCACATCTCCATCTTCCATACGCCTAGTACTCCACCATATTGTTTGCATTGACTGAAAATAACATAGCAACGATTCAATGTAAAGGATAAATCTACTACCGTTGTTTCTATGACATTGGGATTGGGAAGAAGGGGTAATGCAGCATATAACAGTAAAGGTAAAGCCAGTCACAAGCCTTGTGAAATGCAGAGTGACCCTTTCACGGGTTGTCTCCCCTACCAAACAATGAGCGGGGACGGGAAAGAATAAACATCAGAAATCACAATGAGGAATGATCGCGTAATCAAATTGATTTATCCGTCACATTGAGTCGATACTATCTTCAGTCGATGGTAGATCATAATCACCAAATAATGCAACACACAGATACTTCAATGCCTCTCTGGTATCATATTTCTTCTTTAAAACGCTGGGATGCTTTTTTTTTATCTTTACATGCATCTGGTCTTTCTGCATATCCTCAACCCAGAATACATCATGGAGATAGGTATCTTTGATCGTATCTCTGCATTTTAGAGCATCTTTTTATCAGAAACATTAGTAAAACAACAGTTATCTCCCCTACCTATCAATGAACGCGGACGTGAAAGATTAAACATCAGAAATCTCAATAAAGACTGAACGCGAACCTGATAGCAGAACCCCTTTCTAAGTTGCCATGGAGACAACGTGAGTAATCTTATATATAATAAGCCGATTGTGCTAGTCATTCTGGTGATCATTTGTGATAAGAAGTGGATTTAGAAAGCAGACGCAGTCGTGCAGTCGCAAATTAAGCAGCATACGGCATCGACTTCATTACATGCAGATTGATTGCATTTCCGAAAGTCCACTTTAGCTGTTGAAACATTTGAGAGAAATTTTTAATTTACGCTTAAATACGATTAAAAAGTTGTCGTAAAATGTATTACAATCCTTGAGTCTCGTCGATGATTATTTCTGTTATATCGGTATGGTAACTAATGTCAATGCAAACAGTGAGTTGGAGTACTGGGTGGGAGGAGAGTTGTAGACTTAGTAAACTGGAACACCTTATACATTTTCCCGATTGTCATTTTATTTAAGGATGTAATAGGGTGAAATTTTAAAAATCAACAATTTTAAATTGATACTATAAATGGAAAGAACATTGGTAAATTAACAAATCCAGCTTAAAATTTTGACAGGTTATGGACCTCTTTTTGAATATATTTCACATTTAAAAAATAGCGAGAAAAAGCTCTTTCGGATTTTTACCTTAGTACAACATGGAGACATTATTGGTTACTTTCAGATGGAAGGAAAATCTACAATCTCATGAAATCTTGCTTACTGACTTTAAATGGGCTACTGAAGCTTTTGATGACTAAAAATTGAGTGTTATAGGAAAAAAAATATTACATAGGAATAATGGATAAAACCCAGAAATCCGAATAACTCATACGAATTTCAAAAACTTCAACTTCCTACATCCTAAAGAATGTTTATAAAATTACCGAGCACTCAAGCAGAAAGACCGGGCATTGCTATCCAAGATACAAAGAGTATGCCAATGAATCAGTCAGAATAGAATCTTACAGTGGATGGTCCGTACAACTGAGGGAAAAGTGAAGGCTGGATTCTTTCATTTAAACAGAGGAGATAAATACAATGTTTTTACTGTGGTGGAATTTTATGGAACTAGGAAAACAGTGACGATCCATTAAAATGGTTTCCAAAATGTGAATTGGTATCGATATGTAAATCGTTTCCAGGAAATATGCTATTCTTACAAAAGGAAGCATTAGAGTATTACGACTTAAGCAGAAATATAAACAAGGACACACAAGTTTAAATGAAGAATAGAACTACATTTTGTCAAAACAACATATAACTCTAGAGTCACAGCAAATTACAAGCCTGTATAAATGCAGAATAGCTTTTTAAAAACTAGTAAATAATGACGAGTTATCTCCCCTATCAAACCATAAATGTGGACGTGATAGTAGTCACCAAGTCATTAAGGACTTCCCAAAAGGGAGACGCTTACTTCCGGTTGCACAAAGGTGCTGTCAACGAGACCTCTACGTGATGTTCTATCAAATTATTTCCATTCAAAATGGTGGCCAACTGGAAATATACACCACTTAGCATGCGCTATATATTTTTACAGCACCCTTACTTGGTAAAGCTATGATCCATGGCGCCATTTTGGTCAGAATATCAATATCCAGTCATTCGACTTCCGGTTCCGGCCACATGACTTCTGACGATGCCACTTCTTATGATATCATTTCAAACTCCATGTTGGGTTACTATGCAAACACACGACCACAGCACCGCCACAAGTGCTATCCGAAAAAATATATATTCTGCACTAAAAGCATAACGATAATAAGCATATCTTAAAATATAAACAAAACATTCCATCATATCTCTAACTTCTTGTCTTTTGTAACTACAAATTTATATTTTCCAGATAATAGTTCTTGCAGTTACATTAACGGTGATTCGAAAATACATGGAAATTTCAATCCCTGCTTGAATATGTTTCATGACTGTGACTTGAGTTAGTTTCAAAACAGTTTATGTTTTATACTATTGCACAATCTGAATTTCATAATAATAGACACAATTAGAATAACAATCACAACTGCAACAACGGAAACTAGTAAACCGATACAAACACCAAACCCGTCACATTCTGAAAAAGATATAGCAGATATATCACTTTTGTGTGCTCAAATTGTGTTGTGCTATTTAAAGCAATATGAGCTGTATTTCATCAATTTTTTAGAAGCTCTAAAAACGGATTGTTTCGTATCCATATGTTTAGAAAATGATATCAGATGCCCTTTAGTGCATACAAATGCCAATTTCGATTATTAAACTTAGTTTGAATACTATTTTGAACAATCATGGAAGGTGATAAATGTTCGACACAGAAACCGGATCTGACCGAGATGCTAAATATAGTCAACATAAACAAATGTACCACCAATCGGCAAACTTTGCATGGGTGATATGTATCTACACTAGACATAAATGTGATGTGGTTGCCGGTTTGCATACAACTTTTCGGACTCTTTTGCTCTAAGTGCGTAGTTTTAAAACAAAACCTGGAAAAATGCGTAAACAAAATTACGCCGATAACCACTCTTTGCATTTTCAGTCTCCGGCTTTGGTTAGCAGTTTGCCATATGCCCGACTGTGTTCTGATCTCAAAGGAGCCAGTCTATAATGCACCGTGGAGTTATTTTTAAATCCATCATTGAGGTTTCAAACAATTAAATCCCTCCCGTGTATAAAATTATTAGAACATCCTTGAAAGAGTAATATGGGTTGCATTTAATAATTTTGGCAATGTAAACAATAATTACAAGTTTACCTTTCAAACTTTCTATATGCACATTGCACGTGATTTATCGGACCCTGACATGTTGGCAGTATAAAAAATTCCGTTACGCATGAATCGGGAACATTTGACCTGAGGTCGCATGCATACGAATCATCCCGAGAATACATTCTTTGCTGGTCGTCAATTAATAACTAGTAATTCATTTAACAATTGAACAGTTTCTTTAATTTTGAAGCTTTTTCATATGTATTACGAGGTATTAGGCTTGAAATACTTAATTCTTGCATATTATAACTTGAAATTATGAATTCTTCTGGAAACACAAAATTGAAAAAAAAGACAAAAAAAAAAAAAAAACAAGAAAAAAAAAGAAAAAGCTTCTTATGGTGCTTTAAAGATACAGAAGTTGACTAAAATTAACTTGTTATATTTTTCCTCTTTTGCATCTTAAAAAAAATTGCAAGTATAATATCATGACTTTAACAACGTTAAATTCATTAACGATAAATTTAGCGATTTTTTATTTCACTAGTCTGAATATTCTGAAATTTACTTCTAAATAAGCCAAAATTATAACGATACACGAAATGCCTTTTCTGAAATAAGATGACAAATATGGAAACCCTTTGATAGGAATCGTAAGGCTCAGAAAACATTGGTATCATCCAAAGTAATTTTCGCCTGCTAGGTATAATTCTCTAAAATTAGGACTCATCACAAAGAACCTTAATACATTCAGCTTGCATGTAAAAATTCTCCTCTCCTCCCAAAAAAAAATGCCTTGGAAGAGAGCAAAGGAGAGGGGATATTGTCAGATCAGACCTCGTTTACGATCCCCAGCAACAACATGAACAAGTTTTTACAATGTTTTGTTAAAGGTTGTCTGCTAGGTAGGCTACATTTCCTATCTCGGTCTGCTATACAACTGTTCCGTATAGAATTTCATGTACCCCTCAACAAGATATTTTTATTATTTGTTATTGCAGTTTTCTGAATAGTAACAAACAATAATTTATTAAATGACCATAAAAACAAGAAAAAGATAAAGAGACCCACAGCACTGTCATATGAAGAATACTTATAATAATCTTTCAATAAAAATAAATGTAGTAAAATTCAAACAGAAAACAATAAAATTCTATTATTTTTTATTGGTAATTAACTAAATCATTTGATCAGGACATTTTTGAAAATTAAATCATTTTTTCAAAAAATCGTGAAATTGACGAATGTGTACCCTTTGTTCTATCACTATTGTCTAAATTTGTAAATTCTAAAACCAAAGGTTTTACTCCCTCCATCGTAGTTTTGTCCTTAGCTATATTTGATATTACTTATTATTCGGATTTCGTTTGGTTTTATGCATTTTAACATTCTTTGAAATTATGGATTTCCTATATTTGGGTTCTAGTGCTGCTGATGAGGAATAAATTTCCGAAATTGCCATACAGCTCATTTAATTTATTGCAATTGGAGTTAACATATGTGAAATTGTCTCATGTTCATTTCCTCCATTTCCTTTCGTAAAATATTTAATACAGGAGTTTGTCTTTTAATGCAGTGTGGAGTTGGTAAAACAATTCCCCATGTTAGAGATGTATGCTCTTTATTTTTCTAAGATATGGTGTACTTGTACATGAGATTATATCTCATGTGTACAATTTGTTCTATCACTTTTATCTAAACTGATGTAAATTCTAAAACCTAAGGTTAAACTTCCTCCATTGTAGTTTTGTCCTTAGCTATATCTAATATTACTTATTATTCGGATTTCGATTGGTTTTATGCATTTTAAACATTCTTTGAAATTATGGATTTCCTATATTTTGGTTTTAGTGCTGCTGATGAGGAATAAATTTCCGGAATTGGCATACAGCTCATTAAAATTATTGCAGTTGGAGTTTACATATGTGTTATGGTCGCATGTTCATTTACTCCATATCCTTTCGTAAAATGAAAAAAAAAATAATCAGTAATCTTTCATACATCATTCCTGTTAATATAAGTTTTATTTGAAGTTACTTGGGTTTAGAGATTGTGAAAATATGAATTTTCCGCAGGATGAATCATAAACTATGTTCCATGCTGGCGGCCATGTCTTGGATTGGAACAAAAAGTAAAATCTTCCCAAAGTACCTTCCATAAGTATTTCTGTTAAATGTGGTTAAATTTGCTTGAGAGAAGTTTCAGAGAAGAGAAGATGACGAAAACGTGAAAAGCTAACGGACGACAGTAGGACGAAGGATCCAAGAAAGGTGATGGCAATAGCTCACACTGACCCTTTCTGTCGGCCGAGCCAAACAACTATAGCAAGGATGGTCTGCCATAACAAAAGGACCTCAATATACCTAGTGTTTGACGGCAATCGTGACGTCTTACTTCAAAAAGCTAGTATTGTAAGATCTTCATTAATACCGTATTTCGGAAAAGGAAATAAAATACCGTGAAAATACTTATATTCGTGGACATATATTTTCATGGTTTTCATAATTATCACTTTTTCGTCGGTACTTAAATTCGTACTTTTGAATTATATGCATTAATACCCAGAGGAAAAATACATTTCGTTGGATATTAGTTTCGTGGTTTAAGTTTAAGTTATTCTTTTGCATATTCCGTTTCGGTGTTCATCAAAGTTAAGTTGAAATTTCTTTACAGATATCTTTAGTTTTAGTTTTAAAGAGTCTGTTAACTTGGTTACTGGTCACTTTTAATCCAAAAATTACTGCTAATATTGGATAGTTTCAACGTATGTTCCAGCTTAATTTCAAGTTAGTGTATCATTTTAATCTTGAATTCATAATACTTTTAGTTTAAACTGGAATGAAGTGTGGAAGATGCTTCAAATGGATTGCTCCTTTCGTTCTATTAGGACAAAAAAACATGGTCGCCAGTACGGAACTTTGTTTAACATTGCCCCCTATGAGTAAAACATTAGCAAATTCACTCTCAGTTTCACTGGAGTTCACACTGTGAGTGCCTTTGTTCTGAATGTTGTGGTTTCTGGTTCTGTGCTTTGTGTCTGTCTGGCGTCATTGTTTTTGTGTCTAACGTCATTGTTTTCTGTGTTCTCGTTTTTGCCCTGTCTTTGGACTTCGATTTTTGTGAATATCTCCCCTTTGTTCCTTCGGTATTCTACTGCCGTTGTTTTTTTTTAAGTAATGTACACTGGAATGATGTATGGAAGATCTTTTACAAAGATTGATCTTTTCGTTCCGATTTGACAGAAGATAAGACCGCCAGTTTAACATTTTCCGTATGGAAAAATCATATTGTGATCATCTCCTCTGAAACTAATAATGCAAATTCAAATAAAGTTTACAAGAATAATGTATGTTAGAGCCTTCACAAAGATTGCTTATTTCGTTCCGATCCGACGAAAAACATTGCAGCCAGCTAAGAACTTAATTTGAATTTGGATGGTATGGGAAAACATATTTTGATGATCACCTCTTAAATATATGAAGCAAACTCTCCAGGAATGATGTTTGAGAGGCCTTTCATCTGTTTTGGCCATTTCGTTGCGGTCCGACAAAAAACCTGGCCGCCGATGCGGAACTTAGTTTTATATTCAATTCTGTGAGATCGTTTTCATTATCTGCGCTGACACTAATGAAGCAAATTCAACTCGGCCGCCATTGGGGAACATTGGACCCTTTGAGAAAAATCATCTCTAAAGCTAATAAAGCAAATTCAACACACTGAAGCCAATTTAGCAAAACTTATGAGATGTCAAAGACATTTCTGCCATCGGGGTAGTTTAGCAGGTTCTTTACAAAAATTGATTATTGCATTCGGTTCAGAAAAAAAATATGGGTGCTAGTGGAGTACAAAGCTTATAATTTTTACCCTTGGGAAACATTTTTAGTCATCAGAAAGGGTATGGCTTAGACAACAATGAAATCGTTGTTCCCTTTGCTCAACCTTTCCATCTATTTGTAGGGATTTTGTCTCATTGTCATTTACTCCGTATCCCTTTATTTGTTTATTAGAAGTATTTTGTTAGGTGAGCGATAAAGGCTCATTCTCCTAGTATCTACTTTCCTGAACCTTAGGATAAACTATTTTTTAAGGATTAAGAACAATTTTTCATGAATAAAAAATTTGGTCACGAATTCGTTTTGTCACTATAGCGCTATAAAATTTTGTTATAATTTACAAATGGGGAAATGTTCATCTTTACTTCAAACCCTTGGCATTTTTGCCATACAGTGTGAACTGCCAACAAATTTATACAGTAAACATATAAATTACAATGACATACTTTTTGATTAAGGGTGTATCAATTTTTAAACGCTTAAGTACTTATATTTGCAAAATATTAGAAAATATTGTTATTTTTTCTATTAATGTTTGAAAATTCTGCTGTTGATTTGTTCTCATATTTTCAGAACTTGTGATGAAATGTTGTTGGTATTTATTGGAAAAAGACAATAAAACACTTAGGCTACTGAACTCAAAAGAAATATATAATGGAATCTATAGATAAAAATGAACTTTTGCGGCTACGCGTTGCTTCATATTTTTTTTCGATGAAATAACAAAATACAAAAGTTATTGCGAAATTTATTTAGTTTCTGCAGAGCTTGTGTCTCTTCAGTGCAATTTGGAAGTACAAATCATAAATATATGTAAAAGCTGATTAGTAAAAATTACCAATAGGATCTAAAAGAAAAGCTAAAATCAGCTAGTGACAGAGCTGTAAAAGAGGGGGATACTCTCTAGTTTTCAACAAAATTTTTCTTCAATTCGGATAATGCAAGTTCCAAAAAAAAAAAGAAAAAAATCTGTTTTGGACCAGCACCGACGTACCGGCTACTGGATTGGTGAATACCCTCGGGATTTACGGTCCACCAGCATGCGCATCGACCAATGTCACAAACACACAGCAGCGATAATCTAGAAATCAGCGATTTTCAGATGACAGTGTATTTTATGGACACTTTTTTTTAATTTGTGAATTAAGAATAAAAAACAGGAACAAAAGAGGTGTTACATGATGGCCAATCTATTGAATCAATCTAAAAAAATAATTTAAAAAGTATAGGAAAAACAAGCAGGATGGACTTTCTTTTATTTACTCAAATTCTAAAGTAATTTTAAACGAAAATTTGAAGACCTTTCGAAAAGGCTTCAGACAAAATATAGACTTAAGTAGACACATTTTAAAAATGCATCATTTTATATACTTAAATATTTTTCAATCAATCTGTAAATATAAGTGGCACACCTGGTATAATGAAAGTATTTGTTGAAAAAAATGAAGAACTTTCCAAATAATCTCTGAACAAACCAGGAAAAGAGTTATCTGCTGATCAGAAAACTGCAGGAACTTGGAGAAACTATTTTGCTTGATCATTAGCTTTATAAAGTATAGAAAAAATAAATCAAACTTTAACTGTATTTAATGGTGAGAAACATAATCACAAAATATTTCAACTTTTCTCTGCGGTGAACACAAGCTATCATCCCAAACTCACATTATTTAAGGGCCTTAACTGTGAAATATGAAAATTAATCACTGTAAAAAAATCAAACCAGACTAATATACGAACAGTTACATATTCATAAAATTAAATTCAAAACAAACTGAAACAACGGCAGCAGAATACCGAAGGAACAAGGGAAGCGAAGACCACAAAAATCGAAATCCAAAGACATGGTAAAAACGGCCACAGAGAAAAACAAAGACAAAACAAGAACGTTAGACAGCTACAATGCACGGAAATAAAAGGACGACATTAAAAACTAAGGCACTCATAGTGTGAACTCCCATAAAAACCGGGAGTGACATCAGGTGCTTCGGATAGTTTGTAATAGTTTGTAAATAATTTTTCAAAATAATCCGTTTGTCCCCCTAAAATAGACCCGATATCCTCAGTAGATGTTAAACAATATTCAATCAATAAATCAATCATTTTCAAAATATATAAATGATCTCTTGACACGTGTCTTGGGTAAACAATCGTTAAAATCTATATAAATCAACTTAAGTTATTAATAATTTATTCTAACATCACTGATAGTTTTCCGACTAATTTAGGTACGAGTTATCTGCCCATTACTATTTCTGAATGTCTAGAAAATCTAAAATAGAAATCATGTCGCTTAAATTTAACAAGTAAAAAAATAGTCTTACCTGTGTACATCTGCTCCAAAATATGTACCTTATAGATTAAATAAACATTTTGTTATGACTTATGAATAAAGATTTATTATTGCCCTGTCACACCATAACGCACAGTGCCAACGTGTGCCGACATGCGAGAATATTTTCGTTCAAGTTGTTGAGCATTGAATACGTTCTCAATACGTTAAAAACATGTCGACACACTTTGGTATGCGTTGTTGAACATTGGGTGTGTCGGAAAATTCTGATTATGCTCAAAATTCACAACGTTCGCCAACCTATTGTTGGTAAGTTATGCACAGGTAAGACTACTGCCGTTATGCATACACTGTAAGCGATATGTAGTAGTTTCTCGTATGTTCTTTTAAACGTGTAAAGAACGCAAATCAACTGTCCTTCAAACTAACGAACAACGTATTAGCCAATGTTTTCTTATATAAAGAACAAGGAAAAATCCACAGGAATGTAACTCGCTGCTGTATTTCAGTATCAGACTAACGTAGTATTTTCCAATATTTTTTTAACTGTTCGGGATCTGTCTCACTTGAAAATCCGTTCTTATTTTTGGTGGAATTTCTACCGATCTATACCTTTGAAAATGAAATTGGGGTAAAGGATTTTAAACTGATGTTTCGAAATTTGTTGAAACCCCAATACAAACTTTTATGTATGGCAGACGACTGCTATGGATGCGTACGGTATACGTCAAGTACGCTAGTGAGACGCCTTTGAAACGTTTTCATGCTCTATTGGACGTTTTTTGCGCATTGCCGACAAGTTATTGATAAGTTTTTTGTGCGTTACAGGTCGTTAGTCTCACGTTATGAATGAATTCGGTATACGCCAGGTATGCTAGTGAAAAGTCTTTGCCCTATTGGACTTTTTTTGCGCGCGTTGTCGACAAGTTATGGATAAGTCTTTTGTGTGTTACAGGTCGTTATTCTGACGTTATGAATGCGTTAAACGAAAGAATTTCTTCAATTTCGTCAACAATTTGCAAACGTCGGCACACGTTGGCTAATATGTTATAGTGTGATAGGGCCTTAAGCAGAAAATGAGTTGTGGACATGAAAGAATTTTGAAAGGAAGATATGTTGGAATAAAATAGAGTATTCCGACAAGGTCAAATTTGTTACCACATAGCAAACCGAGTTTTCAGTTTCTTCTATCTTTTGAAAAAATAATTGATATTCAAAATAATTTACTACATTCAAAATTTGCAAGAGTTGCCAGATCGTGTTTAATTGGACAAAAAGAAAGGCGAAATATATTGCATGTCATCAAATTCAAGATTGACTTTTCAATATGAGCTCTCCAGCAAAGATGAGTATTTATTTATTTTTTTTTGCAGAAATAGATGAAATCACCTCATTGGCTCATGGTTCCTGAAAACACAACATGCTTTTAATTCATAAATTGCAACCTTTACTTTTTGTTGTTTTTACTATGTTTTTGAATGGAACTTAAAAGGACTGTATTCATTGACACATATCATTTCGATTACAAATAGCATTTCTATTCATTTTACTGCATAATTATGTATGGCTGGTTTATATTTCCTAATATAACATCTGGAAAAATGAAAAGTAACTCTCGTTTGAAAATAGTGAAAAAATATGCCTTGCTTATCTATCTGTTATATATCAGGTAGGGGGTCAATTTAAAAAAAAAAAATCCGAATTGAGAATTTGACCCCCTCTCACGCGAAAAAAAACATGACCCCTCACAAATGGAAAATAAATAATTTAGACCCCCAATTAGTTTTCAACATTTTTTTAATTTCCAACTTATATACAGTCTAGCTGGTTCTTTTATCTCTGTAACAGTTTGAGAAAAAACTTTGAAAAAAAAATAGTTGTATTTTGATTGAACATTTTCAAGAAACAAAAAATAGAAATTTTGAGGAAAACTATCATTACAGGTCAGGCCCATTCCTATGTCCACTATTCCTTTTGACCGCCAATAATTTACTTCTTACAAGTTTTAAATATTCATCTTTCACTCGATATTTGAAATCATTTCGTCAGAGCTGTTAAAAATTAAAAATAATAAATATAAGATACTGACCCGCCGAAGGTTGGTGAAACAAAAATAACTCTTTAAGTCAGTGACAGTTTTACATGCATTATTAAAGCTAAAAACTAATTCTAAAATTCACACGTTCCCAAGAGTAACTTTTTTGAATTTTCAAACCCCAATCACACTACTTTCAAAATTTCAACTCACTTAACATTACCCTCCCCAGCTGATCCTTAAGTTATCGTGACGTTTTTCTACGGTACACTCAAGCTATGCAATATATTTGCAGTATTTCCCTCTGTAAAAACTTGTGCCGTAGGCTTTTTTCTACGGGATAAGGTGTTATGACACTGGTAGCAAGCCGCCATTTTTATCAATCAAAAATCTTGAAACGGATTCATAAAAGTATACATTTTTTGGGTCCAAATCCCATTAATAGATGTCAACTTTCCTGTAAACACAATATGATGATAAAAGTATTATTAGACATTTCTTAAAAAATTGTTCACATTAATTACAATGCTGAAAATTTCTGACGAAAAGCTCAGTTAAAAATACATTTTAATGGATTCGAGACAGTGTTATTTTCAACAATTAACAACAAACCAAAGCAGGTGTTTGTCTTGAAATAAAACTAAACATGCTAAGGGGTTTTCCTTAGGTGAATATATAAATGAGAGCTGTAGATCTGGACATGTTTGCAAATAACATAATGTCAACTGGTAAAATATTGCACAAGAGATACTAGAAATTTGCAACAAAAGAGGGGATTTTAAGTTGTTGATAGTATGCATCGAACGGATTATTTACATATACAAAAACTGAATTATAGTAGCTTCGGTATTTTGTATTTGCTACCAATGGACCGATGCCTCTGTTGGTGGACTGTTAGTCCCCGATGGTATTCATCAACCCATAAGTGAGTACTTCGTTGTTGACCCGAAATCCAATTATATCTGAAAATTTGCAATATATAAATTATTGAAAATTTTACTTAAACTAAGGAGTACTCCCCTCTTGCATAGCTTTGTCCCAAGCTGATTTTTGCTTTTCAGTTAAATCAATTTGTTTATTTCTGTTCTATCAGATTTTCCACTTTTTTTTTATGTAAGGCCTTCCAATATTTAGACTTGATCTGCAGTAAAGAGACTTTAATCGTCGAATTGGCATTATGCAGAAACTCAATTTATAGTAATATTGGTATTTATCGGTAATTTGTATGAGTTTCCTTTGATCTCACGAAGCAAATAATTTTCAGTATCAATATGAAAAAATATAGGAAAAAGTATCTTAAGCCACGCCTACTTTGTCAATCAGAATCAATGACATCTATATAGAGACTCTTATCAGATCGTACAAATTCTTTTACTAATTTTAGTCAATTTCACGATTTATTGAAAATTAACATTCATTTTCAAAATTTGTTCTATTAAATGATTTATTTAATTACCGATAAAAGGAATAATAGGCAAGGGCTCGCCCATTATTGTTCGCCAATATTTCTTGTATCAAAAACAAAACTTCCATTATTCTATATTTACTTTACAGTTACAGTAAAATATTAATCTGCAAATATACTTCATCTCAATTTAAGGTTGTTGTTCTTCCAACACGTTTTGATCTGATCTTTACTGAAGAGTAGAAGTTGTCGACATTGCAATCTGCAGACACTAAAGTTACAGTAACTTCGGTAGTCAGTTATTGCTATAAAAAAATTTGAGTATTTAAAAATAACGGAAACTTTTAGGATTTTTGGCGAATAGTAATAAGATTTATGTAATAGTTGTTAATATTAGTTTTCCCCACATTTGCGACAGTAATATCCATGGTTCATCCCATTTCATTTTACACTTTAACAATAGCATCTTATGATTAATGTTATAGCTGATGTATTATATTGAAGGTCTTTGTTGAAAGACATAAATATTAAGGTATTTATACTAAAAAACGTCGTTGCTCTGTCCGTATTTGATTTGGGCTTTTCTATTAATATTCTATTGGTTATTTATTCTCTTTCAGCTTTTACACATTTTTTGACCTGACCTGAGGCGAAGAGGTCATCCCCAGAAACTAAATTAAGAACAAATTCAGTATTTTATTATTGGAAGCGAGAAACCTCGAACCTCTCACTATCATCAATTCGGTAACAAAGGGAATTTTTTCATGTTCAAAAGCAAAAGTCGATTTTATTTTATTCCGTCCGGAGTAATTGTATGGTTTTGTTTTGCCAGATCTCATGTTGTCTAACTTCTAACAACCTAAAACTGCTTGTTCAAATTGACAATTTGTAGACTGATTAGTACTGATAGTATTTTACAAATGACTAAATACCGAGGTTACTGTGAATTTAGATTCTGCATATGCGCATTTCGGCAACTTATGTCTCTTCTGTGCAGATAAAATCTAAACGTTAGGAAGACCATGAACTCAAAGATATTTTGATGCTTTTGTATTCGTACTGTCGAGTAAAACCAGAGTTAATTTAGTACCGTATAATATCTAAATTTCAGTTATTTTAAACTAAGGTTTATTTTCGTCCTGCAAAGCCTTTTGACCTATTGTTTAAATACTCTTGGTTTTTAGTTCTCTATCAGCTTTCATTCAACTTTCGGATGTTTGTCCAAATGTTATGATTTCATCTGCAGTGAAGCGTCATAAATTTTCGAAATGGCCATCTGCAGAAACAAATTTACAGTAATTTTGGTACTAACTGCTGTAGTTGACTCCTTACAATCATTGTGTTCGCTTTTTGACACAACATTAGAATGAAGTAATGCTTAAATATCTATATGCAAGTCCTTATTGTTAATTGAGCGGAAAAAGAACAAAGTCATTATTGTTATTCTTGAATTTGAAGTCATCATGAGGTTTTAAGCAAATGATTATGTCTCACAAAATATTTTTAATAAGCTTAACATGAATATAAAATATCATAAATCTACATACCATTATGCACTTTTTTGAAACATGTTTGGTCATCTGCAAAAGATTCGACTTCATATATGCGATTATTACGTAAAACAATAGTAAATCTTTGACATGTGATCTTTCAACAATAACATTAAGTTTCCTAAATTACATTTCATACTGAATAATATTTAAAGGTAATCTTACAGTTTATACTCGTAGCTAAGCACTAAATTGTAGACTACAATTGAGACATGCAACAGTAAGGATTTTTGAAGTGCCCTCCATTGTATATATATATATATATATATATATATATANGACCAGCCTGAACGGAATACTATAAGACTGGATAAACGTATAATGTGCTTAAACGAACCATTAAAATCAGTTGTATATTCGTCTGTTGTAAGAACTTTTATGCTAATGCTAGATTGACAATGTCTTGAATAAATGATCGTCCGCCGAGAAAGATTTGTCTGTTTATTCCATCTCTTATACATCAAGGGTATGTTCAGTCACTGTTGCAATTGTCACTACAGACGTTTTACGGTCGTCACCATGATTTGACAGACCATTACAATGATTCTATTTCACAGATGAAAATAGATATCTTCGGGTAGATCCAGAGTTGATTATCGTACAAACAAACACCGACTGTGACAAAACCGGACTTTTCATTGGCAGTGTGACGGATGCCACGCTTAGACCATTTCATGCTCACCCTTGAGGAGCACCTGATGATACTCCAGTTTTTTAGGGGTCCACACTGCAAGTGCTTTAGTTTTGTGGCGTTCTTGTACATCTTTGTTTATTTGTTTTGTCTTGGTCATGCTGTCTCAATTCGTGTTGGATATGAATTGCCGTGATTTTTGATTTTTGATTTTGGAATTCCCCCTTTCATTTTTTTGCTTCGGTATTTGTTTGCCGATGTGTCACAATACTACACGATCGGAAATGGAAAAAAGTGTGTGTATCAATTAACTCAACCCTGAAATTCAGACACATTGTAGCAGCACCAACATGTGAAACCCGCAAATTGAGTAATTTTTAGACATTCTGTTAAAACAGCTACTTTGTGAAATAAAAAGCTTTTTCAGAGAAGATTTAGATATGCTCAACGGCTTCTCAAAGTCAGCCAAGATACAATATTAGTTGCTTTTGATGTTGTAAATATAGTCTCTTCAATTGTTTCCAGTTTATTACGCATATTTCACAAATCGAGATAGCTAAATTTTATCACATTTTAAAGTCAGAAATTGATTCACTAATTTTTCTGAATTTATTTGAAGTAAAGTGATCTTCGTGGTCTTCATTCTCAAGTATGCCGCCATTTGTTGATACCATCGTTGCTATGTGTATCACTGCACAATTCATTAAAAGGTATGTTTGGTGAAATATTTAAATAAAAATGTCATATTATCAATAAACTGAGTAAACTGAGATGCAAGAAAACCATTTCGGTGGACAATTATTCGGGTGTTAATATCATTAACATCCGGTTGCACTTTTTCTAGAAACTGACATGAGTTACCACAATATTTTCCACGAAATAAAATAACGAACGGATAATTATATTTTAGAAAAAAATTATTGTATTTTTAATTCTACATTATATAGACAAAAATGTCGTATCGCGACGGGATCAATGGTCGCACCAACATACCCTAATCTAGTTATGGGTTATGGGGTTATCTTGAGATAAAGTGATGAGAAGTATCAACATGAATTCGGAGATACATTTCAACATTTTCTTATGTATTTGTTTATATCATCGAGATCACATCTTTTTCCCATTTTATGAATTCAAAGATAATACTACGGAAGTGGAACACATTAAAATGAAGAAACATATTTTATCGAAAAAGAATAGACCGTAAATATAACTTACTTATGACTGCACTAAGCGTTAAGTTATAACATTTTATTTCAAAAGCACATTTGGAAAAGTCTATGTGAGAGTTGACTTTTTTTTCACTTGTGTACACGTTTTGAAACTTCTTATAAATAAAGTATACTACAGAGTTTCAACTAAGTTCATCTCGTTTTATGAAGGTCAACTGATAATATCATAACTGTCGATGCCTCTGCTGGTGGACTGTTAGTCCCCGAGGGTATTCACTAGCCCAGTAGTCAGTACTTCGGTGCTGACCCGAAAGCCGATTTTATTTCAAACATTGCAATATCTAAATTTTTGTAAATTTCATTGAAAACTAAGGAGTATCTCCCTCACGCAAAGCTCTGTCCTTAGCTGATTTTGGCGTTACATTTGGATCATATTTGGTATTTGTTCTCTATCAGTTTTTTAATATATTTGATTTTATGGTCTTCCAAACCTTTAGATTTTATCTGCACTGAAGAGACATAAGTTGTCGAAATGCGCATATGCAGAAAATAAATTCACAGTAACTTCGGTATTTAGTTATTTCTAAACTATGAGTATATTGTTGTGAACAACTTGAATTAATTATATACCTGTAGCATTTCCTGAAAGAAAAAAAAACAAACAGTAGATACTTAAAATTAATTCAATTATAACATGGAAATGAAGAAACGAAGAATGCTTGAATACACCCAACATCCGACAACGCAAAAATGTAAAAGTGTATTAAGATTTGACAGTCATGTATTTAATGTATCTGTACCCGATGATAAGGCAGGTCATTTTTAATTGAATGCTTTATTCAGTATGGTACTATATAAGTTTACTCAAATTGGTCGTCTTACAGAAACATTCTTTATCCTGGTAGTAGACATTTTTTCTACTCATCGACGAAACCGAAAGCGAATCCGGAACCGAGACCGAAACCGAAACCAGCATATACAGAATGAACTGTGGTTGCAATGTTAAAACATTGTTTAACTGTTTGGCTTTCTTTCTTTAATCTCCACATTGGACTTTCAATCATTCATACAATGTAGTAGAGGTAATTTGGAATTCGATAATAAAATGGAAAATTGTTTACTTTTTGCTACAAAATTTCTTTTGTTGATCAGTTTTGACCGTTTGTTACTTTTAATTTGCTATACGACCGCAAAAAATTGTGCCGATGTCTTCGTTGTTGGGGTCGGCGTCTGTGAACAACATAATGTTGGTTGTTGTGGACATACTATTATCGAATTTGAGAATGATCTTTCTTGGCACATCAGCAAGCTTGAGTTCTAATTTATGGTTCTTGGCCCCGCCTATTTTAGATAAAAAGGCCAAAAATCGGTTAAGTACGACATTTTGCGTCTGTGTAAACCATAACTTTGGTTTTTGTAAAACGGCTTATTATCAAATTTTAGTATAATGTTTTTAAGCATACGTGTAATATGTTTATCGAACTTTTTGTGTCCTTGTCCAACCATTTTTTAGAAAAGGGGCAAAAGGAATTAAATTTTCATTACTAATTGGATTTTAATTTGGTTTCCTTCTGTATACATTTGGAAATTTCAAAGCATCAAATTTATGTCATGTGTAACGTTAGTGAGATAAAAGTATCTGACCTAATAGCCAAACAAATGCGGGATATTTAGTATTTTGCTCGGAAACTGAAAAGTATGATCTCCATGCTTAATATCAGGTATTCCGCACGAAATCTTGAGTTTTCGTACTGAATATATAGTATTTCGCGACATACCTGGTATTTCACACGAAAACTGCAGTTTCCGATCGAAAAGGGCAGTTTCCAATCGGAATCGGAATTTACTTTTAATCGAAAACGCAAATTATGAGAAACTGAAATCGAAATAAGATGTTTAAAGTTCATCAAATCAGAAACGGAAACCGCTACTTAGAATTTAATCAAACCAATCTTAAGCTCATAATTTTCATTCTTATTCAAACTTCATAAAGTTTGTTTGCTATATATTGATAATAGTTATCAAATAGACCGGTGATTGTGGGTGCAATTGAAAAACTGATTTACGGGTCATTGAAGGGTTCGATCTTGACTGTCTTAGGTTCACTTTAAGAGTTGTAAATTACTCCGTTGTAGATTAACATTTAAACAGTTTTTCATTTGAGAATTCTTTTTCATAGTTAGATTTTTGGTCTGCGGATTAATTCAATCTTAACTGATTTATTTTTGATTTATTCACTTTTTTAATTTTATTTCATCATATCCTTTTGAAAGAGTTTTTATGTTGCTATATACAAATTTAATGAAGTTTAGCATAAAAAAGCTCTGATAAGCTAGATATTTAATCTGTAATTTAAACTCAGTCTTTAAAGATGACCAATACAATTCATTTTTTTCTTGAAAATTTCATTTCGTCATATCTTCCTGAGGAATTTATAAGCGGGAATATACAAATTTTATGAATTTTAACATAAATAATGTTTGAAAAGTGAGATTTTTAGTTTTTTCTTTATTTCAACATTATATCCTTTTGAAAAAGTTTTATATGATGCGACATACAAATTTCATGAATTTTAGCAAAAATAACGTCTTAAAGGAAAACTTTCAGTCTGCATTCACGCTCAATTTTAAGAAATGTAAAACAATTCAGTTTTTTTATTATTTTATTTTATCCCCTCGAATCAGTTATATATATAGATATAGATATTTTCTGAATTTAAGCATTAATAAAGCATGACAAGTTAGATTTTAAGTCTGTCGTTTAAAATATGCAAGATTTCAAGCCTGTGATTCCATGAATCTTAGCATTAATAGACACCCCTATTAAGCTGGGTTCTTGGCGAACAATTTAGGTGAGGAGAGTTCGCGTATAATTAGTTTAGTCCGGTTGGATAATGTTTAGCCCGGTTGAGAAAAATGTAAACAAATTTCTTATTTGAAGTAACATTGGCTAACGTTTTGATCCGGTTCAGGATAACGGTTTTTGATATTTGAACATTACCTGTACCTAAACGTTACCCAGCTTAATAGGGGTGATAACTAAAATTTGAATGTCTGTAACTTAAACTCATTCTTAAAAAAAGACCAAAACAATATAGTCTTTTGAAAAGTTTATTTCAGATATCCTTTATAAGGAGTTTTATATGTTGTAAAATACAAATTTTATTAATTAAAGTATTAAAAGGGTTTGAAAAGCAAGATTTCTAGTCTGTTGTTTAAACTAAAATGTTTAATCTTTAAAATTTACCAAAACAACTCCGTTTTTTTTTAGAAATTACTTCACGATATTTTTGATGGGGTTTTATATCTTGCAATATAACATTAAGTTCAGCATTATTAAGGTTTGAAAAGTAAGACTTTTATTATGTGGTTTATTTTCTAAGAATCAAGAAATTTATTTATCGCAACATATAAAACTCCTTCCAAAGGATACCGTCAAATATATTTTCAAAATTAAATTGTTTTGGTCATGTGTTAACAATAAGTTTAAACCACAGACTTAAAATCTTAATGATCGCATCCATTGTATTTATTTGGTCCTTGTAGTTCACTTTGTATCATTGTTCTTTTCTGTGCCGTGCTTATGTTATGTCTTTGTTTCTTTGTTTTTTTTTTCGATGTTGCCATTGTCCTTGGCTTGTTTGTTTTAGACCGACGGTTTGGTTCTCACTTACTTTTAATACCTTGTTGATGGCAAAATGCATGAACTTTGAATATCGCAACATAAAAACTTCTTTTGAAAGGATATACGAAATAAAATTAAAAAAAAAACTGAATAGCTTTGGCCTTTTCAAAGATTGAGCGTAAAATGCAGACTTAATGTTCGCCTTAAAGACCTTATTCATGCTAAAAGTAAGTGAGAACCGAACCGTCAACCTTAAACGAATAATTCATGGAAAATGGCAACATCAGTAAAAACAACAGAAAAGAGAAACATCATGAGCACGGCATAGAAAAGAAAAATGAAGACACACACATATACAAAGATAAACAACACAACAAATTCATGAAATTTGTAAATTGCAACATAAATATAAGAATTATTCGCTAAACAACAAATTATTTATGTATTTTTTTTTGTTCATGATTACACCCACAAAGCAAATTTTAAATCCAAATTTAAGAATTGAATACATATTCAATGCCTAAAGTCTAATCACTTAATATATAAAATTCCATTTATAAATAAACCTACAGTTAATATTTCAAAAAGAAAGCTGAACTTTTGAGCCCATACACACTGATATGCATGCAATAAAGAGAAACAAAACACAACTAATTCTGTATAGTATGGTTTCGGTTTCGGATTCGGTTTCGGTTTCGACAATGAATAGAAAAATATCTAGTAGTAAACAACAATTTGCCTCATTCATGCGTTACCCAGGCGTCAGAAATATTCTTATTTATAAGTGAGGTGTCTCGGGTTTATATTTTCTCCAGTCAATGATTTTTTCCGAAATCCAGTAATTAAACATTTCTTCGTGCAGTTGATTTTATCTTTAGTAAAATATTGTTTTTTTGACATTTTCATTTCAATTCTAATGACCAACCGTCCTTGTATTGAGGTTGAACAGGTACAGGTTTAGTCTTAAATTTGTATATGTACTGGATAAGGTAGCTAGAAGGTAAAATTTAAATTAGCAAGTTTTCAAGTGTATACTTGCCGGTACCAAGTCCGGCCATCCCTATTGTTATTTATGTTTGTTTCTTGTTTTCATTATTGTTTTTCTAGTGCAGTTCGCTGGTGAATTGTAGTTTTCAGCCATTGTAGGTGTTAACTGTTATCATGTTTTTGTAATTGTAAAAGTATCATGGAGTAGTGCTATGAAGACGACACTAACGAAACTTATGTAATTCATATTTTACGTATGAAATGTCTTTGCTGTTAGTGTTGTTGCAATTATTAGATAAAAACAATCAAGTCTGAACGGAATTGTACAATTTCAGGTGCGGATCCAGGAAATTTGAAAAGGGGGTTTCAATTAATATAAAAGGGAAAGGAAATTTGGCTGAGCGGAGCAAGGCGCGAAAAATTTTGGGGTAATCCTTCGTAAAAACTGAGAATATTCATTAAAAAATACATAATTGTCCGAAAACACTTTGGACCCACCAATGCAATTTCGCAAGAGGAAAGCGAATTTATACAGATGTGCTGTATTTACAGCTTCGCAGAAACAAATGCTGAATAAGCCGATATCATCTGTGCAATTTATATTTTACGTAATTGTAGGTAACCAATTATTCAAGCCATACATAAATTAAGGAATAAATTTAAGATTTAAATATGGATCTATGAATTCGTACAGATATCTGCGACAAAGACACTGATGCAAGTCCATTTTAACTATCGCTCAGTCACAGTGGCGAGTTTTTTGTGTCCGTTTTAGTTTTAGTGCGATAAAAACGTAGCAAAACTGTAATTAGCGTAATGAACCGTTTCGTTACGTAATACGTAGTAATACGTGGATTCATTTTTAATCGGTCACGTTTGTATCGCCGGAATGATACGCACGTGGCTTTAAGTAAAAACGTAGCAGATACGCACTCTATACTAAGAGTATTACAAAACGTAATTTGAAAGTAAAAATACGTGTACATACATACATATCCTCTCTGGGCCCTAAGAACTCTTGAAAATGCGTGTACTTAAATATAACGAATACGTAACACATTTGCAGATTTTCAGTCTTTATGTGTTGATACGTTATAGGTACGGATCTTTTAAAGCGCAATTTAAGATGCAAATAACTAGATTTTATTACGATATTATAGGTATTATTGCGTTCTACATATTTCTCGATAATTGTTTAACGAACGCAACTTAACCCTCACTACGAAAGAAGACTAAATTATGAAAGAAAGAGAGGTGTCATTTCTTCGTTCTTTACTATTTTCGCATTTTACCCCATTTGTAATCATCACATGCACTATGAACTATATTTGATTTATCCATAGCGCTCCAGGTTAATTGTTTTTCGTCAATTAAAATCTAGCAAAACAGTTGTCATGTGGCAAAAAGTATCAAGTTCAAGTCAACAGACAGTTTGTTTATAGGGAGTTTGTATTTATTCAAAAGGTCAGGTATTACTGGTATTTCAGTCTTCAAATATCTCCTAAGCCCCGTAATTCGTATGAACGCTTTATTTGTTATTCGGGCACTGTCGAGATCCGGGGAAATTGTACCCAACCATTTTTTATTTCGTACAGAATTTTGGCAAAATTCGACAAAAAGAAATAGCAAAAAGTAAATTGGAAGCTTCCCGTTTTACAATTTACAATGAAAGTATATAGAGTAAATGCACATGAGACTGAGACTCCACAAAAATCACCCTTTTCTATTCACTTGTTGATAATACCTACATAATACATGTAAATTTACACGAATGCCAAAAAAAAAAGAAAAAAAAACGAGAATAGCACCTGCTCCCGAGGTCGTCAACAGAAGCCGGATAAGAAACATTTTAACTCATAACTGGTCCTGAAATAAAAATCTGTATATCGCAATCGAAAAAGCTCTATTTAAACGCTTGAATGAAATTTGAACGTAATCAAATACAAATTTTTGCAAGAGATGTCATAAATTGCACAAATTAAGTACTAAATTATAAAAATACTCAACTTGCAGAATAAAACAAGTGTTCCAAGGAGTAACCTCAACAGCATTAGAATCAAAAGATATGGAAAGCCATAATCCAAAAGAAGTAAAGAGAGAAGTACTCAATACTCTGAAAAATTTCGAAATTTTTTAAGCAATTTTGCTGAAAAGAAGCAACTTTTAGCCATTTTTTTCTGTACTTGGAAATATAGAGCTCATCCTTTCTTAACAGCAGATTGTCAAATGTACTTTTTGCGCAAACTTTAAAAGAACTAGTTAATTGTGTTAGTTGAGGCCCGTGATGGCATAATTATTTAAGAATCTTTGTACATGAAAACCATTGACATTTTTCTAAGAGGCTATGATTTTTCAATTTTTCTTCAAAATTTTAGCCAATTGTACTTACATTTACACACTGTATTTGCACACTATCGGAAATTTGCATCTAGTGTAAAATATGCATTTATGGTATGTCGAACTGTGGATATAAGTTTAGTTTAATGAAGAAATTTGATTGCAGTCTCATTTAATTGATTTCACAATGATCTTTATAAATTTTTAAAGTGAATATGGCAGTTTCTATTTTGATTATCCGGGATTTTGGGGACTCTCATCGATTTTCTTTTTTAATTCCATGCGGAATTTATGCAAAAAATAACAAAAATGGCATGGATCTTCTGTTTTAGAAGGCTGGATCCGCCAGTGTTTTTGTACGTCTCTGATTTACTAACAGAGAAATGGAGGATACAATTTGACGATATTTAATTTCAGTTGAATTATAACTTTATTAAATGAAACAAAAATTATTGAAGTTCATTATATCTGTACATGTAATTCCAACAAGAACCGAATTGTAACCCGAAATATAAGCCACACGAACTCGGCAATTTTTTTTTTAACCCATACAAATCACACCCAATATTAATCTCAAAATAAAAAAAAAAAAACACTGGAAACTGTCATATACGGACTTGAATTGAATTTGTAAAAAGATGAATTATTTCCGATTATCACCGATTGAAGCGCGTAAAAACACGATATGTATATGTATGTTAAACATTCGTTTGTGTTACGTTTGTCACTAACAACATAGGATAATTTATGTTCCTAGTGTTTCTTTCGTAGGCTTAAGTAAACTTACGCCCGTGAGTTATCGAGAAATATGTAGTGCGCATGATCTGACATAATTTTCCATCAGTCTGAAAGCAAGATAAAATTGTGATTTTCTGTTGTATTTGTTGACCAATGCAAGATTGCAGGAAACAGGCTTCAAGGTGCACAAGCTTTGGTTTAGTTCATGGATCAATATAAGATCTCAATTAGTAGAAAAATTACGTTTTCAGGTTGAACATTAGTGAATGCTCTTGCTAAGTGGTACCATTCTATTCTTTTCACCTCTTTTAACCTTCGCTATGTCCCGAAGAGTAATTTATGTATGTCGTTTCCTTAGATGAGTAGATATAGCGTAGCTAGTACAATAAATGTACGGAACCTATCAAAACTGTCTGCACGTGGTAAACCATGGTTAAAGCGTGCTGATTTCTAGCCAAAGCAAGCAAAATGGAGTTTGAACATGACGAAATGTATTAAAATCTTGTGAAATGGGTGCCCGATGTCTAACAAAAGCCTAGCAACAAACCACCAAATCCAAAACGAAAATAAAATGTACAAAAATAAAAAAAAATAAACTTAGTAAGACTTGGACCATGTATTTATAGAGATTTTGTCTCATGTGCATTTACTCCATATCCCTTCATTGCTTATTGGAGACCGTTAAAACTGTAAAAAAAAACCTGCGAAATGTCGCATCCTTCAAACACATGCTTAAACCTAGTTACTTGTACGTTACAGTGTAAACAGGGCCTATATGACCAGTTTTCTGCTAAAAATGCAGATAATGTTATAATTTTGAAGGAAGCATTTTTATGTTTTATTCCTAACACTTAACCAATTCTTCCAAATATCAGTATTTTGTGATTCCTTAAGCGATAGAACTAATTTATGCTGATAAGTTGTTAGTTGTTTGTGTTCAAATTTGGCTGATTTTTTAACAACATTTTTGTTTTGTGCCGTTCATATTTAACGGAGAAAAATAGTTATTCATCACAATGTTGAGATAAATATCAATAATCTTTCATACAACCATAGATACTATTGCATCAGCCTTGTCAGCGGTCATAAGTCAAATGTGCATGAACAAGAGTATAAAGCGCGAAAATTGTTTAGTCTTATTGACTTGGATGTAGCTTAAATATACTTGTAGTAATAATTTTGCATTAAACTCATTCAACTTGCCTGGTGCTTTTCTAATGGTATATTTATGATCGGATGAAGTTTCACTACATCTCGTCACAGACGATACGCAAAGAAACTCGGTATTTTCATCCTTTTCTGTAACAAGATACTCTAAGATGGAAAAACTTTTAAACTGACATTCACTTGTAATGAGTCTCGTATATGCGATTTTCTCTTTGCTTAAAAATTCAAGAAATGGTGAATGAGTAGCGGTTTTTCTACACCATTTTGGTATTCTAGGTGGGTTACCAACTCTGCCTCCACATCTTAAAATTGCTGTGTGTCCTACGTTATAATGTCCTCCCGATTGTTTACATGTCTGTTCTGTAACTTTATGGCTATTTACACTCTCAACTGCAATGGCAACAAAGAATCATTAATTTTTTTTATAATGACAAAAGAATAAATAAAATCCAAGATTTTATACATCTTTTCCAATGTAAATTCACAGTCAATGAAAGCATAAGTCATCTACATGATTGCTTTTTGTTGTAAATCTATAAGACATTACTCCCTCCATCGTAGTTTTGTCCTTGCCTATATATTTGATATTACTGATTATTCGGACTTTATTTGGTTTTATGCATTGTAAGCATATTTTGAAATCATGGATTTCCTATGTTTGGGTTCTAGTGCTGCTGATGAGGAATTGATTTCCGAAATGGCCATACAGCTCATGAAAATTAATTGCAGTTGGAATTAACATATGTGTGATTGTCTCATGTTCATTTACTTCTCATCCTTTCGTAAAATATTACGTCCGTCTAGAATGGTACGGGAGGGTCAAGTGCTAAGAAGTGTGTAGTGAAACATTTTAAGGTTTTCATCATATCTGACATATGTCGTAAACCTGGATGAAGAGTAACAAGCTTTGCGACAGAACTAGAACGATTGTCATGCAGAAATAATCTGTTTGTTGGATTTTGAATTCCCATTTGTAATAGACTGAAATATCATTTTTCGGATTAACATATATATTTAAAGAGGTATTTAAATAGAAGTCGGTAGTGACTTTGGTCTTGACGGTTGCTCAAAATGGCAAATTCAATTTCTTTTAACATACTCCAAAAAAAAATCACTGATACAGTTGTTTAATCCAAATAACTTGGAGTTGGACAGGGAAAATAAACTCCCCGATTATCATGAAATAAATGAACCCAATAATACCCCAAAAAGGTTGCATAAAGTTGTATGAAATGAGTTTGCATTTACAGGTATATACAATCAATTACTTTGGATGATGTTAATTTAAAAATTCAACAATGAAATACCGAAGCTGATAAATCCGAGGTTATCATATATTGTAGCATCCACTGTTAGCAAATAATTAAATGTATAGTAGTTGGAGAGTAATAAAAGAAACTTTCCAATTAAAATCTTTTCAACAATGATTTTTGGTAAGTGTTTTTCACCAAGTGTGTATCACACTGAGACCATACATCGGCAAACGAATACCGGGGCAAAAAAAGAGTAAAGAAGAAATTCAAAATAAAAAATGAAATGAATAAATGAGATGAGAACAGTCTTATATTTCACAAAAAGCTAGCATCTTGAAACAATTTTGAGAATATTTGAAAACTGTGATAAATAGTCTGTTGTTTCCTACATCTATTCGAAACATTTGGGATTTTATACAAGATGTTACAAGAAGAAACAAAGGAAAAGGCTTTGTAATTGAATCTGGTAATATAATTCTTTACCGGACTAACAAACGCCAACTGTGACAAAACCAGACTTTTCACTGGCAGTGTGACGGGTGCCACGCGTTGAGGTCATGCTTACCCTTTCGAAGCACCTGATGATACCTCAGTTTTGTAGGGGTTCAACCTGCTACTGCTTTAGTTTTGTGGCGTTCTTGTTCATTTTTGTTTGTTTTGTTTTTATCATGATGTCTCAATTCGTTTTGAAATGATTTGCCGTGATTTTTTATTTTTGATTTTGGAATACCCCTTCATATACTTCAACAATTGACCAGCCTTACTCTTCCTTGGTCATATAAAATTAAGCTGTTTCATTTAGTCAGTGTCGTTTTCATCGGAATTTGTTTCAATGGGATTATGTTGGTTTCATTTTTGACATCTTTATCTCAATTTACAGTAACTTCGGTATTTTGTACTTATTATGTTTAACAAATTCAACGTATACCACTCGATATTTACTAAAATGAAACAATAAATTGCTTTGAAATATTTTTACACAAGATCATGCAATTGAGATAATTGAGATTAGGTAGGTTTCGTCATAGCCTATAGCTCTACATTTGTGTGACAAACACTTACATTTATTGTCAACGCTTATATTTGGTTAAGGGTCCTAGAATAACTGAAAATTGATTCAAGATGAACACATGGCTTAATCTTTGCTAGCACTGATAATGTTCTTCACAAAACGACAAAGAATTTTCAAAACAAAGCGGGTCATTAACTGTAACAACTACATAAAAGTAAAAAGCTTGTGACGGGTGTAGACTAAAAATCCGCAAAAATGTTGCTTGTTCCCTGTAAATGGATAAATACAGATTAATACATGGGCATTTCCATATTGGCCTGGTTATCATCCCGAGACACCCATATTGGCCAGAGACGAAGTCGAAGGATATGGGTCGAGGGATGATAATCAGGTCAATATGGAAATGCACATGTATTAAACTTTTTATTACATACTTCCGACGTTTAGAAATGCAAGGCCGATATGGACCGGAAGTCGTTTATTTGCCAGGCCACTATGGACCGGAAGTCTTTTATTTTGTCTGAGATGCACGAGGAATATAAAATAACCTATTATTTTCCTGGGGTGTGAAAATATGGACAGCTTACTTCCGGTCATATTGATCATGCAAAAACGCTTTTATTTCTACTAAGTATGTAATAAATTGTTTTATAACTTAAATCCGTATAATTATACTGAAATATGTGAATTTTGTTTATTCCATGAATTGGAAAATCGTCAGTCGCCATTTTGAAAAATCCATACTTTACCCATGTAATACGGATTTCATATTACACGCCCGTGTAATACGGATTCCATATTACACTCCCCTGAAGATATGACTGGCTTAATTCTCTCTTTATGAAACATGCAAAAGACACATATCATGAGTAAGGATATGATAAATATTGTTATCATTTAAAACTATACTATACGTTTATATTTTTCCTATTTGGTTTTGTTAACACCGCCGGTCCATACAACAGTATATGGACAAGTAGCCTAATCCGTGGAACAGTATATAGACCGGCAACCTGGTCTCCATAATATATTGCAACGTCACAATTAAACAACTTCCTAATGAGCCAGTTCAGATTATAATGTTCACGTGTTAGGAAAAATAAGATATTCCTGTTTGTTTTACATGATTAGTTGCATTTCAAATCAATAATCACAGAATTATTTATTTTATTTCGGATTAAGATCATGTTATAGCCTTGAGATTATTTTCTGAAATGGATTCGAAGGAAAAACAGAATGCCATTTGTATACTGGTAAACATTTTTTTTTAGTTAAAGTATTGTATTAAATAGTCCATAGCAATTCGGGCTGAATTGCAGTTATGTACCGGGTGGTCACCCCCTTCCCCACAAACATATATGGACCTGAGCTTCGCTGGGGAAGACGAACCCGGTCCATAAACTACCATATGTCCGCTCAGCGCCATGAGCTATTTGATAAATGAAAATTACTCATCGATTAATAAAAGGTAAATAACACACCTTTACAATATTGCCGGTAGAATAATTCTTTTTTTCTGTAAAAATTTAAAAACCAGATTTGATATCGTACAGTTAATGCCCAAGAATGTAAATTCTGCAATTTTTATTAATCATATAAAGAAAACGATGATTTCCAAAATACTCAACTAATTATTGCAATTGCACACACGTGGCTATTATCCCATTATTTTAAAATGGGATAACAGCACTAGGTGTGCAATTTCATATTATTCGTTCGTTTCAGAAATACTTGCAATCTTTATATGATGGTTCTTCACGTTTCGAGATTAGAATAATTATCGCAATTTTGAAATTCACAATACAAAATAGACAAATGATTTATTATTATGACATTCGGTAGCTCCAATAACTCTTTTAGATATATGTACAACATTCGGTAGCTCCAATATAACTCTTAGATATATGTATTTTTATAAACCGACCTTTAATTCATATTATGTAATACCTGTAATATTGACGTAAACCTGACTTTTGCTTTGCTTTGCGTTGGAGGCAAACACTTCGCAAACATAGGTCCCGGCGTTGGAACACTGGACTTTGTCATATGGAATCCGTATTAAAAGTCTTGACATGTCCGCAGGGAATAAATCTGCCGCATCTAGTATAGACTGTGAGCTCATATCTGAGTCATACCAACGGATATTGTTTTTTAATCCATCTTCCGACAATTCCAGTTCTATTGAGAGAACTTGCGATAATTTGTTGTTTTCAATATACTTAGATAGGACTATATGGTTAACTGTGTCTTTCCTGTCCAAATACGATGTAGCACATTCTATCGTTAAATCATCAATTCCTAGTCGTATTGGTGATGATGCAATTGCTTCAACATATTTGCCTTTTGCTGAAACAGATTTAATAAAAAAGAATTATCTGAAAAGAAGTAACCACATGTATATCACAAAACCCTGTAAAATATTTTGCAGGCAGATGATATTAAGCTAATTCTATGCTTAAAGACATCGTTAAAGGATGCAGTTGATCGTTTTGTCGGCTAAGTCATTGAAACACTGTTCGATGTTAGGACATTCACATCAAATGAACATCGGTCATGAGGTTATTTGGGTGACTAATACTGCTTTTTCATCTTGCGTATCTTATCAAACATTTACATTAACTATGATAACGTCAAAATGCTTTTGCATACGAAAGCCATCATCGTTTCAGTGACTTCGGTATTTAGTTATTCAATAAATTTCGAATTCCAAATTTGTAATTGAGAATCGAATCTGGAGTGTAAAAATGAGTTTGTGTTAGTCCCTTCCTAATAACAAAATACCGAGATTACTGTGAATTTAGGTAGTTGAGGTTATTTGAGATCAAGTATTTATCTTCCCAAATTTTCAAAGCGATTGGAGAAAGTAACTGAGAGCGAGTATTTGTGAAAGAGTTGTTTGCATTGAAGGACTAGTGTGCAATACGATGTGAACACAGGAAACACACAACCTGAAAATATTTTGTTATTGCAGGTTATTAAGATAGAAAAAAACAAAAAACATTCATTCTTAAACGCTAAGTCATGAAATGAGGAGATTTTAAAATGATAAAAATCCCCGAGATAAACGTTGGGTGTATAACCCAACGAATGAAATGTGATGAAAGACGAAAAAAAGAATTTGCTTTAAAATATTCAAGCACGACCGAAACCTTGGCGCAATTAGTTCTAAAGAGGTCACAACCCTTCTCATTCACCACACCTGCATATAAATCAGATTTCGAGACCCTGCTTAGGGCTTGATCTAAATTTTTCTACACAATCACTTGAACTGGCATAGAACAGGGACATTACCTTTATTATACACCAAAATTTAAAAGAATCATGTCCTCTTAAGTTCTCCATTTGTAGGGGCTTATTGTCAACTTAAACCTTAACAATTGATTGTGTACATTAGTCTATTTTTATCATGTAAATTGGGTGAAAATGACAAATTTTATGTCACATTGAAAACACAGGAAACGACTTTGAATACAAATTTCACAAAATACCAAGATTACTGTAAATTTAGTGTCCATTGAAATGAAAATATCACCGTTATATGATTAAATGCTCCTAAAGGAATGTATGATGAATTTATTCAGGAAATCGATCAGGCCAAGGTCATAAAATATTATGGTTTTTGAATAGTTACCAAGGTTACCACAACAAGCACTGATTTCCTATGACACTTATTATTCTAATAGGATCATTACTCTACTGAGATTTGGTGCCTTTTCCAGAAATAGAGGTTGGTATGTAGCAAAAATTGACATACTTTTGTCAAATATTTGTAGTGAAAAAAAAAAGTAAATTCTACTAGCTATATTAACTAGAGGCCCACATGACTGGTTTTATTCAATGATACCAGAGGCCCATCTAGTAATTATAACTAGCATTAGTTCATAGGCTGTGACAGGTTCTGAGAAGATATTCAAATACTGGTGGCCAGCTTGGATGAGTTAGGAACAAAAAAATCTCAATGGTGACATCAAGGAGTTTCATCATCATATTTGGTTAAAATGTTCTGACAAGTGGTCAAACTATGTTCCCTGGTGGCGGCCATCTTGGAAGAGATGCGAACCTGCCGGACATATGTAAAAAACGTAGTCCTTGATAAGCGGAATATTTATGCAATTCAAACTTACCATTTCTCAAATAGTTTTTGAAATATAAGTTAAAACGTATAAAAAAAGTGAGAGGTCAAATAAAAAAGGGCTATTACAATGTACTCCTATATGGGTCATCAGATATTCCTAAACATTTTTATAATTTAAACTTCATTACTATTTTTTAATCATTTTCAATATATAAGATGGAAATTAAGAAAAACAATCGAAATTTTGACGAAAAGGAGGCAATAATTCAAACCCTGATTATCAGATTTTCTTCAAAGTTGAGGGGTAAGTATATCTCATCATGCAGATCATTTTTATCCCATGTCAGATTTTTTATATCTATAACGGTGTATGAGTTATTTGCAAAAAACAGCAATTTACCCCTATCTTCTAATTTTGATAACAGCAGGCATATTGTTCGGTCTACCGACATAAAAATCACAATCTTGAAAGTGCATAATTTGGTAAGATACAGGCTAAGTTTGGTTGGCACTGGTATAACAGTTTCAGAGAAAAGATCTTGAAGTTTGAAGTAAACGGACGGACGATGGCAAAAGCTCACACTACCTTTGGCCAGGTGAGCTAAATATGAATGATTTAAAAATATATATATTTTGGCTTGAAAAACGAATATTAAGAATTAAGGTATTTGAAATGGTCTAAATGACCACCACTGTAACTATTGCAACGGTCGTCAAAATAATAAACAAACATTCTTTTTTTCAATACTTTGGTCAATATCAATAGTTATACCGCTCTGTCGTAATCTCGACATCCAATATTGCAGTTGCAATATCATTTTTTTGTATTTTTTTTGTATTTTCGACATCGGCATGCCGTTATTTAAATATAATTATGTCGGGACTGTGACATAATTATGCTTTGTTTTGGGTTGTTTTAACCTGGATATGGGATGTTGTCTCCTTGACATTTACCCCATTTCTTTTCTTTTTCATATTTATTTCGAATCGATATGTCATCATTTTGACATTGCTATATCGTTATTTCGACAACCTTTGTCTTAATTACTTCATAATTATTCTTGATCAAATGACCAGTATCAGTTACCGTAGATATCTAAAGAATGATAATGATATTGATATAATTTATAATTAATATTTGTATAAAACATATTTGCAAAACAATTCCGCTATATCATGACGAAAAAAATAACTTACTGAATGGGATATACAACATACAGAGAGCATTGCACTTCCCTTCACGTATGTCTGTTTTCGGCAGGAATACACCCCTTTGAAACAGATTGCTCGATCTATATCTGTGTCGATTAGTTACTTTTAAAGGAGGGTAATTTGAATGTTCCGTATATGTGATGTCATTACAAAACAATATATTAGTCTTATTATGTTTATTTCTCATTTATGATTAAATGCTAAGCTATGACACAAAATTATATACATAAAATAAAAAAATCAGAAAATAAATTAACAGTTACTTCGATATTTTGTTATCTATTACCTCTGGGCCGATGCCTCTGCTGGTGGACTGTTAGTCCCCGAGGGTAATCCCCAACCCAGTTGTCAGTACTTCGGTGCTGACCAGAAAACCGATTTTATTAAACCTTGCAATATCTAAATTTTACCAAATTTTGTTTTAACTAAAGAGTATTTCCCTCATGCATAGCTCCGGCCTTAGCTGAATTTTGGCTTTTCCATTTAGACCCTTTTGGTTATTTGTTCTCTTACCAGCTTTTACACGTTTTTTTTGGTTAATGGACTTCCAAATGTTTTGGTTTAATCTACACTGATAAGAGATAAGTTGTCGAAATCCACATATGCAGAAAATAAATTAACAGTAACTTCGGTACTTTGTTATCATACATATTCTTATGAAGTGTACTGTTCACCGGGCATGGGGCGAATTACATTGCTATGTTATGCATTAAATTATAATTGCTTAGAGAAAACTTGCATTAAATTACCATTACCATTACATTAGACTTGCAAAGAAATGTATTGAATTACCAATAATTTAATTTAGTAAAGCATTGAATTAAAATTACATTTTAATATTTTATTGTCACATACATGTGATAAACTTGTCAGCTGAAAACTGGAGATTTGAAAATTTTCAGCTGGAGATTGGGTCTGAAAAATCGAGATTTTTCGTCGACTTATTTTTAACCATTTCATGTTTTCCTCTGATAGTTTTGGTGAATGCAGTCATTTATGCAGCATTATATTTTCTTTGATCACCCCTACATAGGCTTTTGTGGGAGATCTTGCTAAATGTTATAAGTATTATTAATTTAAGAGACTGCTCCACTCTCAGAACAATTAATCAATCTCCAAGTATGGCATGTACCAGATCTGTTCTATGACCTTGACACTAATAGTCTGACACTTTGTGTCAAGCTAGTGATACCAACGTGTGTAGAATGAACGAGGGTAGGGGGATACTTTTCATTTTAATGAATAATTTGATTTTTGTAAATATGGTATTTATGAAAGAAAATATTTTGTAAACTTTCAAGTAAATGGTGTTGAAAACGTTTATTAATGCTTATTTCTATTTGAAATATAAGTTTTGTTTTCTAAAATAATTGCCAGAAATAGCGTAAAATCTCAACATTACCGAAAAATAAAGGGGAGACAATCCAGACGTATTTTCGCAAAATAATTGGAAAAAAAATCATCATAAAAACGGTGATCTTTGTATCTATTTTGACAAAAACACAAGAATTGGGAGTTCTGGCAATACAAAACTCTACTTTTAAATACATTTGATCTATTAATTTAATTTAGTAATGCATTGAATTAAAATTACATTTTAATATTTTATTGTTGACAATGTCAGATACACATCTCTATGTTTTCTCAGGAAAAAAGTTGGATAGAAGTATAGTCTAAAGTTTTAACTTCGAGTTTATATGAGTTTTCTGATGCAACAAAGTTATGTGTTAAGTAATTAGGAAATTAAAAAAAAACTTATATCTCTGTGTGGATAATTAAAATTGTATACAGAATATTGACAGGTGACAATAATCTGTAATCATTTAATTGACATTATTGCTAATTAAGTTTGTTTTTACGAAACAGAGTCCAAACCTAAAGTTCAATAAAAAGAAAAAATGATAGGTCAACTATAATAAATTATGATTAATCCTGTTTTCACATACATGCAGGCCCCGAGGGAACCCCGGGGTATAGAAATTGGACCTAGTATCTCCGGCTTGCGTGGTATGACCCCTCCTAAACGGGACTGACCACGAGGGAACCCCGGGATATAGAAATAGGACCCATTCCGTGGTTGTGCGGGATGAATAAATACACAACCCATCTTTCGGATGGGATGTTAACTCAGGTCCACGTGTTGGAAGAAATGCAACGCTTCCTGCACGTTAAAGAACCCTTGTAGCAAGCTCTTTTTTGAGTGGTCCGTATGAGATCGGCTACAAGGCTAAATTCCCCGCCCCTTTCGATTTCAGCCTACTTTGCCAGTGGCAGTCGGAATTTACCGTCCCATGACACTTTTCATACCTCAGAGTGGTTGTTTATTGGCAAACTTGTTCTCGTCTTGATATAGCTGAAATATTGCTCAGTAGACGTTAAACAATATTCATTCAATCAATCAATCAATCACATACATGCACATGTTAAAAACTGTATTCAACATTATGTTAAGAATTCATTTGATCAATTCATTAACCCCTGATTAAAATATTATCTTTTATATTCTTCAGCATTTAGAACATATAAAAGTAATCTTCTGAATGTTTACTACAAATTAATCTATTAATTTCTTATTTATTGAACCTGAAAAGTTTTAATAAGAAAAAGAAGGGAAACGGGGAATGTGTCAAAGAGACAACGACCCTAAGGGGAGCAATAACAACTCAAAGCCACCATAAGATCTTCAATGAACGGTGAGGAAACCCCACACCCAACGGTAGGTCGGAGTTGGCCCCTAAATAAAAGAGTAATCAAGTTCAGCAAAATAAGCATCTTCCTAGACTCCGATAGACGTAAAGGACAAGACAAGACAGTTAAGTTTGTTTGTCACCCTCTCAGTTTGTGCAACAAGAAATAGTATTGCAATGTAATGCACTGTAATGCATGAATTACATATATTTTTGTTATAGTAATGCATTGAATTACCATTACATATTATGCAAAAAATGGTGCATTACACATTACATTGAATAATGCATTACCATTACACATTAGCATAACACCGTGCCTGCTGTTCTCCACATCATAATGTTTTTTGTAGAATCCCCGGAATAAAAATAGTAATGGCGCATAACATCACACATCGCCAAGTTTTCTTTTTTTTAAATTAAGTGTCATAACCCCAGAACCACTTGGATCTCTGGACCCAGAATTGCAATGTTGACAAACCTTACCTATAAGATTGATTTTCTTCTGATCTAAACTAAATCTGCCATCTGTTAAACTCATTTCACAACGATAAGTACCAGCATCCCAACACTGAACATTTTTGGCATCCATTTCAACGCTAAGTGTCCCATTATGATTCGGAAAAATTATTCCTGTCATGTGTGTTACACGGCGTTCGAAATCTTTGTCGTACCATGTGGTCATCGTTAAGTCGCTGATGTATTTGGAACCAAGCAACACCGTTGTTGAATTTGAGCGTATTTTTGAAATAATAATACGGTCTATTCTATCATTAGTACCAATTTGTTTTGAGAGGCATTTTATCTTCAAATTTTGTTTCATATAAACAACTTCTGAGGATACTTCTGTCGTTACAAGGTCCATATTAGCTGAATAACAGTTACGTATAAATAAGAACAATCAAGATCAATACATGATAAAACGAAATATTTTTAACTGAAAATTAGATCTAAAAACCATATTAAGAATGTGACATTTACTTTTCCAGAAAGAAACAGCGGTGACTTATGATTTTGTTCTGTTTCTTATTTTTCTTCTGTCTTTTTTTCTCCTGAAACCTTGTTCGAGCCATTTCTCATCGACCTGAATCCGATGTTGAAGCTCGATAGTATTTGTTTCCAAGTGACTTACTTTCATGTATGTAAAGCAAAGCATATCGCTACTATCTAATAAAAGCGCCCACCACTATTACTTTTTTTGCAAAGTACTATCCTATGTGTGCATTTGATTTCTAACGTCAAAAACGAAACTTGATATTGCTGTGTCTTAAACTTATGTCGTAGATAAATATCTAATTAACCCGACAATGAGTTAAAAATATTGTCGTTTTGTTAATGTAAAAATGTCCTTGCTTTTGTCATTGTGAGATATGAAGAAAAATATTTTTTGCTTTCATTAACACTCCTTTCCAGCACATCTATCAGTGACCTGTCTGAAAATTACAGAAACATGCAAGAAGCGAACTGTTTGACTATTGAAGATTGAAGAAAAGGATCGCTAGAATATATTGTGTTAGTTCAACCAGGCGTTGTTTTACGTCCCCATATCATTCTGTTTTGGTTATATTGTACATCCCAAAAGGTCTAAAGGTGTAAAATATCGAAGAGAATTTCATAAGTTTTCTTGCCGATACAAAGCTGAACCCCTGAAGATCGTGCGACTTAATAAATGATGAACTTTTTTTTATCGAAAACAAGTTATGCATACGAGAAAACGGATAATTTATAGGAATTAATCGTGCCAAAATTATTTATAATATATACCCTTTTAGCATGCTTATACATAAAAAGGGGGAATAACAGGAACATGTTCAATGGCTACACATTACATTACAATTACATTCTACAATTTGCAATGGGAAAATACATGAACAATACAAATAAGACAAAAGACAAACGTAAACAACGATAGGAACTCGGGACAGCCGGACTTTTACATGACACAAAATATTTGTTGAATTTCAAAAAATCGTGATGGTTGTCCTGTTAAGCATATATTACCATTGATGAAGTGAGAAAAATAAGAAACAATGTTAAATGTAACAATATTTTACCAGCAGACTAGACTCCTTTAGCTTGCCAGCAGTTTAGTGGCGAACACTCCTTGACCCATCTTTCTAAACTACGCTTTGTCTTATTCTTTCCTCTTCAAGATTGTGGTCTTGGAGTTAGTAGTCTACCTGTATTGGGTTTTATTTGCATGTTTATTATATTATAGGGAAACGGGATTCAGAAAGGGGAGGTTTGGGTACCCATACACCAGTTTACCCCTATCGCTAGCTATTGCTAGTGCCGGTACCAAGTCCGGCTATCCCGAGTTCCTACCGTTGTCTTCTTTTTATTGTTTTTCTTGTGCAGTTCCCTGGTAGATTGTGGTATGTGATTGTAATATTCAGCCATTGTAAGTGTTTCCTGTTATCTTTTCTTCATTAAATAGTATTTTTGAATTCATTTTAATTTTACAAAATGACGATATGGCAGTTTCATGCAAATAAGAGGCTCAAAAGCGACTGTATCGCTCTCCAGGGCCATACCTGACATAAACATCCCAAAATACCTAAATGATAAATTGTCTCACTTTCAAGTATGTTAATAGATCTTGATGTTATATGCTTTAAAGTTAAACTATATTTCCTGATGGCAACCTTTTTGGATACGGTGAAGACTTACTGATCACTTTTTTTGAATGAGACCGATTAAGGACTATCAAGAAAAAGTGTGGTTACAATTGGCTTAGTAGTTTCATGGAAGAAATCTGAATGTCTTCCCATGAGGTCCAATGTTAAACTAAGTGTCCCACTGTTGGCTATCTAGGATGAGGCCAGACTTGACGGACAAATTTTTTAAAGGGGGCCATCCAAGGAATATTGTGAAAAAGTTTGGATCCAACTGGCTTTGTTGTTTCAGGAGAAAATCTTTGAAGGCTTTCCCATAGGTTTCAATGTAAAACTATGTTACCCTCTGGTGGCGATCTTGGATGTGATACAGACTTGCAAGACATATTTTTCAAAGGGGGTCAAATAAGGACTATTATGACCAAGTCTAGTTCCAATTAGCCTGGTATTTTAAGAGTAGATCATTTAGCGTGATTACCCATAGGGTACAATATTAAACAAAGTTCCATGATGGCGGCCATCTTGGATGATATATAGACTTGCCAGATATATTTTAAAGGGGGCTTTCCAAGGCCTTGTGACCAAGTTTGGGTCCAATTGGCGTTGTTGTTTCAGTGGCGACGATCTTTGAATGCTTTCCCATAGGGTCCAATGTTAAATTATGTTCCCTGCTGGCGACCATCCTTGATCAGATGTAGACTTGCAGGACACATTTCAAAGAGCCCAACTGAAGACTTTCGTGGCAAACGTTGCTTCCAAATGGCTTAGTTGTTTTTGAGAATGCGATCTTAGAAAATTTTTTCCATTAGGATCAAAATTTTAAATAAGTTCCTCGCTGGTTGCCATCTTGGATGAGGTCGGACAATTTGACGATGTTCTTTGACATGCTGAACATTTTTGCAGTTTGAACATAAATTATATCTCCAACGTTTTTTGAAATATAAGAAAAAATGCATAAAATCCTGAAAAATTTGACCAATAAAGGGCAATAACTGCTATAATGTCAGATTTTCTTCAAAATTTTCAGGTCGGTAGATCTTATATATATCCTGAACGTTTCTACAATGTAAACTTAACCTCTATTTGTTAAATTAGAAAAAACAAACATTCATAAAAATTTTAAAATAATTACGGAAAAGGGCAATAACTCTGAAATTGGTCACCAGATTTTCTTCAAAATTAAATAGGGGAAGATCTTTTCGAGTTGAGCATTTTCACTCCAGTTGAATTTTTAAATATCTGCAAAGGATTTTGAATTATTTGCAAAAATCTGCAATTTACTTTTTTCTTCTATTTTCAGAAGGGATGTCAAAATTTAGAAAAAATGAAAATGCCACTCGAGTACTCGAATTTAATACTCGAGTATACTCGAGTACTTGGTGATCTTTTGAAACCTTCAAGATTCTTAAGACGGAGTGATCATTCTAATGTTATGTACCTACAATATGGCTCATATGCCATAAAAGGAGCACCAGTCACAGTTTGTGTACCACTATAACCAATCAAAAGTTTGATTGAACAACATTCAATCAAAGCGAAATTATTTCTTTAAAACTCCTTGTTCTTGTTTATATATAGTTAAACGCTTGTCTGATTAATAAAATTGTTTAAATCACAATTAACGGTTATATATCTTGGGACGACACGGGTGAAATCAAATAAACTTTCAGTAAAGAATATTATTTGATCACAAAGTGTACATTTTTCTGCTTTTCAGTTATTAGAAATATGACCAAACGACCGATTTATTCAAAAGCATTATTAAGTCGCAAATGCGTCTTTATAGGCAACAATCTTGCTGCTCAGCTACATGTACATACATATTCTAAGTTAAATCGATTGCGTCTTTATAGGTAACAATCTTGCTGCTCAGCTACATCTCCGTACATACTTTAAGTTCAATCGATTGCGTGATAATAGGTAAAAATCCTGCTGCTCAGCTACATGTACCTACATATTTTCGGTATACCGATTCCTCGTATAATGTCGATATAAAGCAATTCGATTTACGTCTAATACAAATTCGTTTTAAAGCAACAGCAACAAGTTTGCTCTAATGTGTGCGAAAATGTTTAAAGTTTGTTTTATTTACAGCTGCCAACAGAGTTATTTCTGCCCATGTCTAACATTTGTTACGATAAAAGATTCAGTTTTAATTGTTTTTCATCATTTTTGCACTTTGCGGAGGCAGTCGTAATAACAAAGAGAAATGCAGTTTTAATGCCGAGTATTCGAGTAAAATAAGGTACTCGATATTCGTACCCTCCGAGCAATACTCGTGTATTCGAGTACTCGTTGACATCCTTAATTTTTAGCAACAAAAACATAGCGGACTAAAAACACAAATTTGAGAAGCTAAACCCTGATGATGATTCAAACACAGTTGGTTTCAATTGGCCGATTTATGTCAGAGGAGAAGATGTAAAAAAAGTTTACGCCGGACGGACGGACGACGGATGGGCGGCGGAGGCCAAAAAAGTTACCCTGGCTATAGCCAGGTTAGCTAAAAGTATGAAATTAAAAAAATTAGATAATTCAGCTAACAACATTATATATATATATATATATATATATATAGGAATATATTTTGCGCAATGCAGAAATTAAGAAAAAAAAATGTGAAAGTGCATAAAGTCTATTTCAAATATGAGGAGATCTTAAGGTACTGTCTAGAACAATGAAGTAACAATTTGCATTTAATTGTAAATACAACTGGACTGAATCTACAGTGGAACGTCGGTATACACATGAAACGTCAGGAATATGTAAATCCCTCATCGGATCTTGTATTGGTTACTTCATAATCCCATTTTTACACTCTTACACCGATGACCGAATATTTCACCAGAAACTTTGCTCAAGTTTGCTCACACAATTCTACCCGTTTTATCTTTTTGTGTACAAGTCAACTACCTTTGACGTACAGTTTACAAAGTGGATTGCCTTCAATAAATGTTTCCGTATTCAAGTTTATACAATGTACGACCAACTTTTTTTTAACTTTGTTACTCTTCTTGTCTCTGTATGTCTGTGTATTTTACAACATGTATTAATAAAAGTCTGTTTTTTATATAACAGATTAAATTTCACGATGTCAACAACAGTTCTCTACTAGGCATATCTGATCATGTTGGTAATATGAGCGTTAAACAAAATACAATCTGAACTTATACAATGTACAAAAACTACACTGACTACCAGAGGGAACATGTCCTTTGGTATCATGTCACAAAACGAAGGGCATAAGAAAACAAGTCGTGTTTGACGTTTGTGCCCGAGGCCACAAGTGTGTACAATTATGCGACTTGCTGAGAATATAACTTGTTTCAATGTAACCCGTAAACATAACATGTAAAGCCAAATCTTTGTTTGCGTGAGAGCGTTTAGTACCTTGATCGATAACTAGCAAATCTCTAGCTAATAACGTTAATACCAAGGTTTTAACTACGGTAATACTATGGCTATCTCAATGTTCATGATGTCATAGTGAACATTAGATACGAAGCAGGTATTAGCTTTCCAAGCTAGTCTGGCGTCAGTATGGTTTTACCTAGACAATAAAAGTTATACTTTGTTTGATGCTTTCCCTAGTATAGCTTAATATTCGTAACGGTAACCAAACTAAACACAACAATTGCGGTTCTCCTGATCTAGAAAAATCAATAAATGAAAATCACGATCGTGGGTGTTAATTTATTAATTTACAATGATATTGTCGTAACTTTATGTTTATCAAATGAACATATTACACTTTATTGACCGTCATGCAATGCAAAAATGGACGCTTTACCGAAATACAATGCGAACATGGACGCCTTACCGAATGTGCTTTTTCTGATTCTAATACTGTCCGACGACGTCAGACTATAAGACTTACATAAAATTATGATGTATAGATATGAATTTTGTCTTATTTTGTTCCTTTCTTGCCAATAATTGATGATTTAATTTCAAATGCAATTGAGTTTTTTACTGCTTTATGAATGTGTTTGAAGTAGAAATATTTTATTTTGATTGTAAAAAAATATAACTCCACATTGAAGAAACCTTTTTTGTGTTCATTTATTTCTAAAGCGAAAACAGTTCATTCCCAAATTATGACACTGGAGATTTAAATGTTTTACTCGTACAAAATAGACTGAGAGGTTGTGTGTGGCATCTATGGCTATACTTACTGTTGCGAATAGTAAACGATTCTTTCTTCGCGTCTGGGTAATTACATGTTAAACTCGCCGACACTTCACACACAAACTGAGACTCAATGTCATATTCTGTTACAGTGTAATTTAGGACAGAATATCGCTGGTATTCACATCCATCATAATTCATATCACTGTATATCACGTTATCGTAATATTCGTTGAAAACTGGATCTTTTTCTCTTTTAAGGCACCATTTTATACATGATGGTGTAGTGAACGTTGCACTGCATTTCAAAGTAACGACATCATTTACCTTGTACACCGGTTTTTGTTCAAGTGTTTGGTCCGTTATTTCTAAGGTAGATTCTGGAACTTAAATAAAAGAAGCAAATAAATTATGGAGAGAAGTATCTATCAAATAATATTATATAAACAATATGATACAAAGGTATCGTTGGTGTTATACCAATATACCAAGAAATCAACACTGTTGAATCAAGTTGCATGGATCACGTTTAACATACTATACATCGGTATGTGTTACAGAAAACTCACTAATAGATAAGAATATTGCACTTTGATATTTAGCAACATTTGTGTGTGAACAATGACTAGATTGTTATAAATTAGGACCAAATTTTCAGATAAGGGAATAGTAGTTGGAAAGGTGTTAGTTTACATTCATCTTAAAATTCTTCTTATGCCAAAGCTAAGTTTAAATCACCTGGAAAAAATAAAATAAACTTTGTCTGAATTTGATGATAAGGGAAGAATAACAGTTGACCTACTTTGACCTCGGGAATAAAATGAAGCCAATGACATGTGGAAACTTTTCGCAATATACAATCTATATCTCAGATAGTTTTCAAAATATAAGACAAAACGTATAAAAAATCTGATGATATAGAGGCAATAACTCCTATAAAGATTCATCGAACAACTTCGAAAGTGGATATACAATGAACTGATATGCTACTTCTTTTTTTGCATTTTACATTTGTTTGACGATAAAAGGACAATTTGGTCAAAACGCTTTGACCATGCAGTATAATAATGCAGTTCTGGACATGCTCCCTATTTTTGTAATTTGAACTTAACCTCTATCTCATGCATAAAAATCACAAGAAATTTACGGTAAAATTTCAATCATTCCTACAACGATTCATCACATAATTTAGATCAAGATAAAAAAAATGGGAAAAAAATCAAAGTTGCAGGTAGTTTGTGTCTTGTAGCGTTACAAAACTCCCAAATCAGCTACACTAATAATGATGAAAAAAATCTTCCACTCTCAATTTCGATCCATTTAAACAACCTTTCAAAAATAATTTTTGCAGGTAATACCCTAACAATGTTTATACATACTAATTAAATCGTTAGTAAAATATTTAGCATAATACTCTTTTTTGAATTTTAGTTTAGTTGGTTTTGTTTCCATGACAAACGAAAGCTTCATTATCCATTAGATACCCATTCCAGATTAACATGTTGAAAAAAAATAGTAATTATCGCCCCTTATAATCTATGTCATACATTATGCTGAAGTCAAAAGATTCGTAGTCCGTCTTTCAAAAA